>JAJMDO010000077.1:53452-83353 GCA_030573635.1 Blastobotrys ciferrii | reverse complement strand
AAAAAACCAAAAGCATTAGCCCTGCGGGGCTTCAAGGGGTTGAAATAGGATTGTTCTTCTCTGAAAGGATTCAAAAACCAGTAGTCTTGCAGGCGGGGTTCAGATAATCATCGTACCGTACTCGTATTGTTCTTTTTCTTTTTTTTTTTTTTGGAAATAACAGCAACGGCCCTGTGGGCTTGCTGACGTGTTAAGATCTAGATCTAGAAATTTGTGTGGCATAACCAACCTCTGAAATGTGTTCGTAAAGAATCATTTTTGCTGATAACCGTTGTTGTCCACTTAATTCAAAGTAGGTACTGAGACCACTGTAATTGTAGCTCCGTGACCTTTTTCTGGGCGCATTTTTAGCAAGAACAGTACAGGATCGGCTGTCTTTACATTAGCTCCCTGCCTGCAGGAAACGGTTTGTAAACCTGCGTACATACCTAATTGAAGTCCTGCAGGACTGATTGTTCGGTTATTTCTTTTTCAAAATGAATACGTGTTTATCCATCTTTCCACTCCTTGTAGAAAAGGCACGTCTTAAAAATCTTTGAAGCATACTCAGCTATAACGTTCCTCGAACTAAAAAGGTTCATAAGGCCAATCCTCCGCGAAGCGGACCCAGGGGGTCTGGGAGCTTGCCCCCAGAAAAGCCTTGTAGTAGATTTAGAGGTTTCGGAATGCATGTTTGACTAAAAATGTCTAGAGTTGGGACTGAGAGGGTGAGCTGTTTGGAGGAGGTAGGGCGGCTACAGGTGCATGGGGATCGCCCTGGTAGGGGTTGTAGTAGCCTCCGGTTTGTCTGGTCGTCAAAAAGCGGGCTATTCGTTGGTCCTGTAGGCTGCCCATTCCATAGTTCGTTTTTGCGTTGAGCTCGTCCAGCTGGGTTCGGAATGTGTATTCACGTTGTTCGTCAATGTACTTTTCCGACACTTTGTTGATGGTCTTTATCTGGATGATGGCACAGAGTATTGTAGCCAAAGCCACCAATACGGTCAGCTTTTTGCGGTTTTCGTTCAGCTTTGCATCAAATTCCGCGCTCCTCTGTTGGCTGCGCTGTTGGAATTGGCCCTCGTCGTAAAAGTCGTAAGCCATGTCATGATAACGATTATGGTGCCTTGGACGATACGTTTGCGCTCTGTGTGCGCTCAAGTCATAGGCCCGTCTTTTCTCGTCGTCTCTCAATGTGTTGTACGCAGCCACTATCTTTTTAAACCGGTCCAGTCGGACCTCTTGCGACACTTGAGAAGCAACCGAAACGCCGTTAGAGTCGGGATGATAGATTTTGGCCAATTTCACATATGCAGCCTTTAAATCCCGCTTGTTGAATGAGTGCTTGTTCAGGCCAAATATCTCGTACGGTGTGGGATTGCCCTTCCGCGGCCATACTGGAGGGTCCTGTGCGTGATACGATCTCTTATCAGATCCAAAGTGGAGAACCGCAACACGTCGGCCACAGCACAAAATAGGCTTTACAGATGTTATGGGTGATATCGGAAGGATAGTCCTCATCTCTCGCAAGGTGTATACAGAGTGAAAAAGTTTGAACTGTTAAATATAGCCCTAGAACCGTACGTGTTTTGTGACCTGCAAGGGAACTCCATTTCTGGTTATCGCTTGCATCCATCGGACATCACCTCCGGTCCGGTATCGCCGCACTTCAATTCCCGAGCAATGGCGTTAGCGCTGACCTGCAGCTGAAGCTATCTGGAAGGCACGTCCCCGAGTCCCTCGGTTTGCCTCGCGGAGTCTGTGAAAGGGGATCAATTACCTTTTTGGAAACATGTCAGACTGTTTGTTCCGCAATAAAGAGAAGAAGTTGTACGATACCCGGTGATAGGGGCATAATCACAGTGCATGCAATTCTTTTCTAGAAGAAGCAAGAGGTGTGCATGCAGCTCGACATTGTTCTTTCTTTCTTTCTTTTTGTTTTATTATTATTATTATTTAGTATTCAGTATTCCGGGCCGAATCTCCACGAAGCGGTCCAGGGGGTCCGGATGCTTGTCCCCGGAAGATCTTTTCAGCCAAAGTAATCTGCTTTGGATTAAAAATGTAGTTCTGCTTTATATAAAACCGCCGCCTTTAGTGGGACGAACAGTGGCAGCCCCAACCGCCGCTAAACGCTCCAGGGGACAGGGGCCTGCCGCGTGCTCCAAGAAGAATTCCAGCGGTAGCCAGAGTAAGGTTACCCAAACCTTAATAAAATGTTTGTAGAGTGTTTGGTTGTCCTGCCAACTCTTTTTGGAAGCATAACGGGGTATTAACGACTTGCTACCAACCTGGCGTACAAAAGTGAGAATTAATCAGGACACGGAAACAGGAGCTGCACACGTACATGTGATTGAACTATGAGTGATATTCAAACGCGGAACACGTTTGACGCTGTGGGGTTTGCAATTGATAAACGGTATCACATTACTAGCGTGCTGGGAAAGGGCACATATGGAGTTGTGTGTTCTGCTGTAGAGATTGGGTCGCCAGATGGCCCGCAGATTGCTATCAAAAAGGTGATGAACATCTTTCAGAATCCAGTAATGGTTCGACGGGCGTTTCGTGAGCTTCGGTTGATGAGACACTTTAGAGGCCATAAGAATATCATCTCCCTTCTGGATCTAGACATGATCGCTACAAAGCCATATGATGGACTCTATTGCTACCAAGAGCTCATGGATTATGACCTTACCAAGATTATTCGAGGCCCAATTCAACTATCCGAGGTCCATGTCCAAAGCTTTATTTACCAACTACTGTGCGGTGTCAAGTACATGCACTCGGCCAACGTAATCCATCGCGATCTCAAGCCCGGCAATCTACTAGTCAACGGACAAGGACAGCTCAAGATTTGTGACTTTGGTTTGGCCAGAGGGGTTAAGGATGAATGGCATGTCAACGGGCGAGTTAAAATGACCAGCTATGTCGCTACAAGATGGTATCGAGCACCTGAATTAATTCTCTTTTCGAACCCATACACAAGAGCAAGTAAGTGAACAGTATCAGTGTCCAACCAAATGGTGTTCTGAGGACGTGCCCTCAGACCCTTGTATTCGTGTCAGGATTCGCCTAGACACCGTTCCGCCATTTCCAAAGTACAAGTACTAATGGTTGAACCCCACGGTCAATTATCATGCGGGTAGTACGATAATATTCAGCTAATGGGAAAGAAAGCGTTTAATTGTTTTCTTGGCTGTAACGATGACTAAAACTACATTTGTAGTCGCTTTGCGAGTGGCTTTAGCGACTGTATTCCTTCCATGAAACCGAATGCTTTTTCTTCTGTTTCTGAACACGAAACATTTTGATGGCTGGTGTGAAGCACAAATGGTCAAGCTGTTCTACTATGCATTTACTTCGTTTCGTGGAAAAGAGGACCAGCTTATACCGAAACCCTGTGGGCTGGTGTGGCCGCTATGTTTTGACGGATTCGATACTAACGATGTTTAGTCGATATGTGGTCTGTTGGCTGTATATTATGCGAGCTTATTGGAAGACGGCCGATATTTAAGGGGGACAACCGCGAGAAACAACTGTCTGCAATTATCAGCGTGCTCGGGCTCCCTCCAAAAGAAATGATACTGTCAATCTCGGACGAGCGAGTAAGGAAAAGAACAAGCTGTATGTCAATTCAAGTCTAACAGCGATTTCGTAGGTCTGGGACTATTTGAAGCAATGTGGGAGAAAGGGGCAAACAATAAGCCTTAGGGAGCTTTATCCAAAAGCCTCCGCCGACGCATTGGACCTGATTAGTCACCTCCTAGACTATGACAGGTATGCACGATTCACGGCGGTCGATGCCCTGGAACACAAGTTCTTGGCCGGTTTTCATAATCCAGAAGAAGAGCCCGTATGTGAGATCCCGTTCGACTTCAACTTTGAGTTTTACAGCCAAAAGTACGACTTTACATATTCCCTATGTGACGAAATCAAATCCTTCAGAGATGAAGTTCGATCCAAAAACTTCCGCGGAATCCCGTCCCTAGCAACGAAATCTTCAACAAGCCTTTATCAAACCCCCAGAAACAACGAGTCCAAAACACGACATGCCAAGCAAGATTATCACGAAGCTGTCCAATTGGGAATGAACAACCTTTCTTTATCATAATCAATCCAGTACATCGTCCTTGAATGCAACACTAAATTCTTTTGTTGGGGACAGGCCCCCGAAAAATCGAAAACCCTATGTCCGCTCAGCGGGTTAGGGTGAAGGTCTTCGAACCAGAGTATTGCCTTGGCTTTTTTCTGGAAAAAATGAATAAATTTAGTACAAAACTTGATATATCAAACTATAAAGCTGTTAGCTCTTTATGGAGTGTCTACCTGTAAAGCTTCCAATTAATTAGCCTTCGCGGATAAAAGCTGGCAGGTCATTTCCTTCTGCAAATGGAGAAAGAAGCAGGATATATCCTTCTAATGGCAAATGGTTTTTATTCCAAACTCCGCGAAGCAGACCCAGAGGAGTTGGGAACCTGCCCCGAAAAAGTCGTTTCGCATGGTTTTGGACGGCGCCGGCAGGCGACTAACTTCAGTTATCTTTGGTGATGGTCCCAACCCCGACATCGATAACTGGTATAATCCCAAGTTGACCAGTGGCACACATAACAATTAGGGATGGGTGGACAGCTTTCGTTAATAGCTCCCCCTGCTTCCACAATTGCTATTGAGGCTTATGTTTCTGAATTAGGGGACATTCAATATGAAAAGAACATTGGAAATGCGCGATTTTTGAAGACGCTGAAGGGGTTGCATTCTGATGGACTTGTGGTAGTGAAAGTGTTCATCAAGCCATCGGCACAGATTGATTTGACAACTATAGAAGAAGAGCTGAAGCGTAAGTTGTTATTGTGGTGATTTCTGAGTTCTTCCAACTCACCAATGGTTGTTGTAGGTCAAAAGGAGATACTTGCCACTGCTCCAAACGTTATACCGTACTGTAGGATATTGAACACCGAACGGGCAGGCTATCTTGTTCGACAGCATTTCCGATCAAATTTATATGATCGCATTAGTACTCGTCCATTTTTGGAGAACATTGAGAAGTTGTGGATTACATATCAGATGTTGAAGGGTCTTGAACATTGTCATGCAAGCAAGGTTTGTCACGGGGATATCAAGTCGGAGAATGTTTTAGTGACATCGTGGAATTGGATATACCTTTCAGATTTTGCTCCATATAAACCTGCATATCTTCCTGAGAATGATCCTGCCTCATTCTCCTTTTTCTTCGATACCTCACAGCGGCGAACGTGCTATGTCGCCCCTGAAAGATTTTTGTCCCATGGAGAAGGGGAAATTAATCAGGGAAAGTTGACCAGTGCAATGGATATTTTTTCAATGGGATGTGTGATAGCTGAGTTGTTTTTGGAAGGCTCGCCAATCTTTACCCTTGCACAATTGTATAAATACAAAAGAGGAGAATATACTCCAAATCTAAATGGTATTGAGGATATTGGTGTTCGCGAAATGGTGGAATCGATGATCAGTTTGGATCCTGAAAAACGGCTTTCGGCAAATGAATACATTGAAAAATACAGAAACCGGGTATTTCCTGCGTATTTTTACAATTTTTTGCATGACTACATTGATTCTCTTGTCACTCCGGCGGCTCATATACAAGTTGGTACGGAAAGGCTGAAACAAATAGAGTCAGATCAGCGGATTGACATGATTTGGAAGGATTTCCACAAGATTTCAAAGGCTCTCGGATTTTATGACAGTGCTCAACAGGAAAATGAGGATACTGAAAAAATCAGCTCGTGCACTAAAGTCGGCAGTGGTTTTGTCCCCGTTTGCCTTGATTTACCTGCTATGCCACATTGGATTCCGACGCTGCGAAAACTTTCGCCGACAGATGATGATGGGGCGTTGATTATGGTGGCAATAGTATGCTCTGCCATCCGAAATACTTCAAGGTCAAATGCGAGGATACGGGGTTGTGAATTGCTTTTGGCGCTGGGCGAACGTATTCATGACGAGGCCAAGTTGGACAGATGTTTGTCCCATTTGATGTTCCTTCTTGATGATCGTTCTGAATCCGTACAGGTTGCTGCTCTCCGCAATTTGACACATTTGCTTGATTTGGTAGGTGCGATAACCCCAGTCAACGGAAATATTTTCTCAGAGTATATTCTACCAAGACTGTCCTATCTTTTGAACAGAACGTCCGTGATTGTTAGAGCAGCATACGCATCCTGCATTTCTTCATTAGCTCAAACAGCTTCCAGGTTTTTAGACATGGGACAGGTCTTGAGAACCACTGGAATAATGGAAGCTGAGGACCCAGAAACAGAAAATGGAGTATCTACCGACACTGCAGCGTATGACACACTGAAGCAGAATTTGTCATTTATAATCGAAGAGCACACTACCGCTCTGTTGACAGACAGTAGCTCGGCAGTCAGGCGAGCATTGCTGAAAAATCTAGTTCCTCTTTGCATGTTCTTTGGCAAGCAGAAAACAAACGATGTGATTCTGAGCCACCTAATAACTTATTTAAATGATCGGGATTCTTTTCTCCGAATTCAGTTATTTGAAAGCATTGTTGGGTTAGCTCCATATGTTGGTGTCATGAGTCTTGAACAGTACATCATACCATTGATGATACAAACATTGGCGGATCCTGAGGAGTTTGTAGTTGAGAAAGTTCTCCAAGCGTTCACATCACTGTCGGACTTGGGATTAATAAGGGCTTCTTGCATGTGGGATTTGCTAAAGTTTTGTGCAAAGTTCACAATTCATCCTAATACTTGGATTAGGAGTTCAACGTTCGTCTTCTTCTCTTCCGTCACGCGATGGCTCACACCGGCTCAACTTTATTGCATTTATCTTCCAATTTTGAAACCATATTTGGAATGTGAAGTGAGTGATTTTTCCGAATCCAATCTAATCAGCAACGCAAAGCCACCACTTTCGAGAGCAATCTACAATCGTGCACTGACGTGGGCTTCAAAGGCTCAAAAATCTCTTTTTTGGAAAATCGATTCGAATAAACCAAACCAGTTGGCCTCTAGTACCAAATCTTCTAGTCTCTCTAGGCAGGGTAAGAAGGGTGGTTTTCCGGTTGCCACCTCGAATGAAGATGAACAATGGCTTGAACGGTTACGTGAAATCGGATTGAAAAATGAAAATATTTGGATGTTGGTTGCCTATAAAGAATACATCTATAGGGTTGCCCGACTCAATCACCGTTTATCTGTAGATTCTTCGTCCGAAGAATTTACATCTTCTCATGTCCATTTGCATTCGATAGGTGCATTGCCGATGAATGTGTTTTTTGATCGATCCTTCAAAGTTAAGCATGGACAATACAACATGCAGGGAGATGGTGCTAGAGGCCGTACACATGGAAGATATGGTTCACAGTTGGAAAATGGTTCAACGGCCGACAATTTAAAGGTCCCAAACAATGATTCCAATGGATTACACAATCGGACGCCTTCTGGTGTGAGTGCTACGTCGGTTGATGAGGCGCCTGTGGATGCCATGAGGCTACTCGGATTGAACGATGAGTTAGCATCCCAACCGACTGGTGAAACTAAAAATGGGCAGCAATCTGGTAGGACCAAGACTTTAGCAATGGCTGCTCCTCAAACGGCCACACTACTAGAGGATGCATACGGCGAGGTTGGAAGAGAAACCCCTATTGCTGCTACACCAACGGCTCGAGGGCAAAGTCCAAATCCAAATGTTGACGGGAATGGTGCAGATATTCGTGCCCTTTGCAGTTATAACGGCGATAATCCATTTATATGGAAATACCTTGAAGCTGTTTACACAGAAACCCTGACAAGCGATTACCCTCTAGAGTATGGAAAAAAGCATAATCTCACACCCCGATCACGGTTACCGCCAAATGCTTATCAAGCCAGTCCTCCAAAGAGACGAAAGGGTAGACCACTAGGGATACTCGTATCTAATTTTGAAGAGCATTCTGGTGCTGTCAATACTGTTGTGGTTTCCCCAGATCACTCATTCTTCCTCACGGGGTCCGACGATGGCACAATTAAGGTCTGGGATTGTTTCCGTTTGGAAAAGAATGTCATCAACAAGTCCGTTCAGACTTATGACTGTGGGAATGGCGTCAAGGTGAAGAAGCTGTGCTTTTTGGGGAATTCATACACATTTGCTTGTTCCACAAATGATGGCGTTATTGGGCTGATACGTGTTGATGTATCCTCCCGAACAGAAAACCTTGGACCAAGATACCGCAAGTTAACTCTGGTTAATGAATTCCGCCAATTTAAGGAAGGCGAATACGCAATTTGGATGGAATATATCAAAACTGAGTCCGCTTCACTCCTGTACGTCCTGACAACGGCCAGCCGAATAGTTGCTGTGAACCTTTCGTCAATGGAAATTGAATTAAGCATGACTAACCCGTACAGTCACGGACTTCCAACTTGTTTTGTTGTCGACAAGGATAAGAATTGGTTACTGGTGGGAACTACATATGGGATTCTTGATCTGTGGGACCTTCGTTTTGCATTGCTTGTCAAGTCGTGGGCCGTGGGAGGATCGACTCCCGTACACAAGCTCTTGCTCTATCCGAACTCGCCTTCAAAACATGTCTGTGTTGTTGGTGGTACCTCTCAAGCTGAAATAACCGTTTGGGACATAGAGTCGTCTGAGTGTCGAGAAATTTACAGAACAAATGATTCGACTGAAACGGGGAAGCAATATAAAGCACTTTCCGTGGATTCTGTTACTACCAGTAAAACCAACTCAATTCTCTCAATGAAGCCTGAGGAAGGTGCGACAGAGGAAGGATCTCCACCCGAGATTTTATGTGCGATGACTGGAGTCGAGTTTGAACCAGGTGCAGGTTCCTCCAGGAAGGGAGGGTACATGATTACTGGTGGTACTGACAAAGTTTTGAGGTTCTGGGACATCCATTCGCCGGAGGCTTGTACAATTATTAGTGGGCTCAAATTTGATTCCGGTAAACCCATTTACTCTGTGTTAAACCCTCAACCGTCGATCAAACTAATTACGGAGAAAATAACCGGAGGAACGAGTAGTAATTCAAACAAGCAGGGAAAATCCTCCAAACTAGAACGAATTCCACGTACCACTATCATGGCAGCAGATCAAATGGACCTTGGGAGAAACCACCAAGCCGCCATTTTAGATGTCGCCGTGTTGTTACGGCCTTATGAAATGGTTATATCTGTCGATAGAAAAGGAGCAGTCAAAGTATACATGTAATTGACTGTTATTCGAGTTTATTTATTTATTATCATGCAATTTTTCTGGTGTATTTAAGTTTAAGCCTAATGTGTAGAGTTCCTTCTCGGAGAGGGATAAAGTTCAACTCCTGGTCTCTCCGCGGATTATATTACCAATATTGCTTCCACAAAGTAGAACGACGTTATTAATTGTTGTTTTCGAAGCACTTTATTCCACAAATGCACGTACCGTACAGTGAATCATTCCGTCCTTGGGATCCCTCCTGGTTACCAGAAAACAACAGAATTAAGGTTGGAAATTTTAAGATCTCGCCGAGGTATGCGCGTTTCGTGTGCGCGTAGGAAACCGACAAACAACTGGGGATTCGGGAAACCTCCAGCACAGCTCAAATACGTTACCTACCTCCGCCACATACTTAAGAGTGCCGTTACATTTAAAATTCATTGACGTGAATATACCGAGGCTTTCGGAATGAGTGGGTTCTCGTTGGCAGTTCCTGGTCAAAATGATGGGAATATTACACGGAGACTCTCAACTCACATCAAAGTAAAGGAACCTTCGCAGGATGCAAAACTAGACACCCTAATAAAGGATGTTGGCACACAATGGAAAGAACTTGTTTCTGAGAATGCAAACACTCTAGAGGCTGCTTTAGCACTGATGGATACGAGCTCTATTGGAAAAGCTAGGTACTATTCCAAGTTCGAGGCATTGAAGGGGGAGCTCAGTTCCACGTTGAAGTATCATGTCGACGGTAAGTTTATTAAAACTCCGAAAGTTGTCAATTTCTAATTCCAATGTATAGCAAATTATCAGGGTTTCAACAGCTCTATCGGTTCCTACAGAAATGCAGTGAATAGCATTTCAAACTCACAACAACAGATTAGCATGGTAAAGGAGGGATTGATTAAGGCACGCGCCGACTTATCTACGCGTCGACCGACTCTAAAGGATCTTCGGGCAAGCTCCTTAAAGTACAAGCAAATGCTTGAAATTTTGGATCATATCGAAGAGCTGAAATCGATCCCGGATAAACTTGAAGCTCAAATTTCACAAAAGCAGTTCTTGTCGGCACACGATACATTATCACAAGCGCTTAGAATGGCGGATAATGAAGATTTGGCTGCAATCTCGGCCCTGCAGCCGATAAGGTCCTATTTGCTTTCACAGGAATCCTCTCTCTTTAGCATTTTGATAGAGGAACTTCACAATCATGTGTACCTAAAATCACCGTACTGCGACAGTCGGTGGAACATTTACACTCAGGAGAATGATGATTTTACAAATAAGGAACAGGCATTGGAAGACAAAATCAAGTTTGAATTGTCAGAAAAATCAAGTACCTTTTCTGGCTCTGCTCTGCTGGACGACTTTCTTAAGAACTTTGATGGTGAAAAACCATTGGTTGAGGATCCCAAGAAGAACTCTGAGGCCGACTCTTTCTATTACATTCGACTGATTATTGAGACGCTGGCGAACTTGAACCGTCTTCCAAGTGCCTTTGACCTGATTCATCAAAGATTGCCTGCAGAATTACACAAGATAGTTGACAAGACCATTGAAGAGGTTGATCAACGATATCCTCAAAATGTCCGCGAACTTCGGGGACCTAAAATTTCACAAGCCACAATTTTGGAACAAGGTTTCCCATCGACTGATATCAGGTTGGCTGTGTTAAAGGACCTGACGTGGACCTTGTATTCTAAACTTATTGCGGTTCTTCAAGGACACAGAGTCATCTATGAAGTTGTAAGGGGCATTTCCAGAAGGAGAGGTAATGCTCAGGACAAGGATTTGCTGCAGTATGATTTCTATGGTGTTTTTAGAATTATACAATCAGAAATCCGTTCCCTGCTGTACAGTTACATTGCCGACAAGACTCAGACACCGACCCGTCATCAGGACATGCTTGATTCTTTGGGGCTCGGAGCCAGAAGAAGCCGAGATAGAAAAAGAACCATCTTCAGGTATAACGGGGTTGACTATGAGAAGGACGAATTCCTGTCCGAATTCCAAACTCTGCGGCAAACCCTGAACCAAACTGTTCCTGGTTTGGTTTCCAATGCATATACAAAGTCAGAGGAACAAAAATTGTCACCTTTTGCTCCAACTGATCTGTCGTCCTCTCACACTTTACTGGTTACTCCAAACGTTTTTAATATTCGTGTTATGCTGGACCCTACAGTGATGTTCTTACAGAAGGCAAAAGCAATTTTCCCGCAATTGGATAAAGACAATAAAGAAACCGATGCATTTCTGGAGGAATTTTTGGTTAACGCGTTCTTGCCTCAGCTGGAAGATACATTGAGTTTATCCGTCCATCGAGCGATGTCCAATCCCGATGCATTATTGGTTGACCTTCAATGGAACCGGGTTTCAAAGAAACCTGTATTGAAGGCAGCCAGTTCATTCATTGGCTTGGTGCGCAAAACCTGTAGGTTATTAAACACTGGGTATCTTTACAGAGAAAAGTATGCGAGCCTGATCATAACTACAGTTCAGTGGCTAACTCGGTACATGAAGGATCATTTGGATAATTTGGTTGTGGGTCAGGAGGAGGAGGCCAACAGTAGTAACAAACCCAGGAAGCTATGCTACTCTATGTCTCTCAACAAAGCTATCCGCACTATTGCTGCCAGTATGCTCAAGGGGAATCCAAATCCGTTGTCACAGGATATTCAAGAAAAACTCGGGCAAGAAGTGGCCATATATATGAGCAAGCGTTACAGTCAACGTGGAAATGGGCCTGGCATCACACGAACTGATCTACTTGACTTGAATACCTTTCAATCGATTTGTGTCCTTGCCACCAGTTTGCGATGGATTGTTCATCACCTAAAATCCATTCGTAAGGTCAATGAACAGGTAGACGCGGCTAGCGATAAATCGGACACAAATTCCTTGGACGCACGACTTAAGAAACGGTGGACGTTAATGGAAATTAGCAAGAGTACTCAACCCACTGAACATTGTTCGTCGACAGAAAAGGACACTGAACACTTAATCTTAACTGGTGAGCCGTTGAAAAGGTTTGATGCTGCCGTTTCTGAACTAGAATACCTTGCAGATACTTGTGTTATTGCGTTGAGATGCGACATGCGTTGCAGAGCACTATATTATATTGATCGTACTATGGTCGAGGGGGAGTATTTATTGGACAATGAAACTGAGGAAAGAGATGTGTTTATTGGGTATTTGGATGCAGAGTGTGTCAAATGCGATGAACACATGGTTGAATACCTACTGGAAAGCGACAAAGACTTTATTCTAACCGGGTTGGCACGGATGGTGAATGAATTATTGATTGCTGACGCCGATAGTTTGGATGTGATTAACTCCAATGGTGTTCAAAAGATGCATTGCAATATCCTGGTGTTACAGCAAATGCTCAAATCTGTAGTTTCGGATCCAAAACATGTTGATTTCAGCAAGGCCATCAAGTTTTACGAACTGGCTGGATGGAGTCCTGTTAGTCTTATTGATGCCATCAAGAGCGGTAGCGTGGATCAAAGTCATGAAGAGTGTAAAATGCTCATTCGCTTGGCAAATAGCGAAATCATTCATCGGCATGAATCTGCTGGGCGTAGAGACGCTGCTTCCGTCACTAAAAACATTCTCAATGAGCAGCTAGTCCAACTCCATGAATACTTCTCATCCTCAACGGATGGTACACATGCATAAGATGTAAACGTATGAACGATATTTCTCTCAATATGAAAGCTTTGAATTGTACTACAAAATTGCTGCAGAAACCTTCGGGAGAGGAAGTTTTACGGCCCTCCAACTACCAGTCGTAGAGAGGGGTCGTCTTCCTTCTTCCTTCATTAGCTTAATTCCTTCTCAGTGCCACTGGATGGGGCCCGGGCCTATGAAAAAATGAATGTGTTTTAATTTTTTTTTTTTTTTTTTTTTTTTTTTTAAAAAAAATTAATGAAAAGAAAATTAAAAGAAGAAATTTGTAAAAGGTAGGATATGATCGAGGGATTGATATATGGATATCGATATCGAGCTAGCTAGTGTACATGTATATATATATAGTTCGATCCCGCGATTATATTAATATTTCTCTATATATATATACCCGACTAGCTATATACTATACTTATATATATTGTTCATATGCATCGATATCGATACATATCTAATTATAAGCTATAGCTTGCTCAAATTATATACGTACCTATATACCTTATTACTAGGTACTGTACTGATGTACGAAAGTACGAGGTACGTACGTACAGCATCTATATAGCCACAGGGGCCATGCAGTTGGGCAAACTATACGACAAATCAAGAACCACATGCAGATCGGTCGCTCTAGACCTTTAAATTTAAACTTGTTTATACACGCTATTATATGCACGTACGTACAATAATCTCAAATCATCTACAACTGACCTTAATCTATCACAGAAAGGAGAAAGCACTCAGAAGAACACTAAAAGCTCCTTTAAATGAGTGGTAGAAGGATTAGGATGATAATAAAAGACCAGTGGGATAAAAGCAGAAGTACGTTCACTGCAGGTCCTGCTGGATACGTGCCACGTAACTGAGTTCGCCATATCATCTGCAGTATTGGAGCGGGAGGTTGAAAACTTCATCTCCCGGCGGCTGGAGGCACTCCTACCCTGATTACGTAAGTAGGGCTTCGATAAAAAATGTGGTGTTTGCCTAGTCGTGCGGCTTAGTAAAGATACGCGTTCAATTATTAACGCGTCGCCCAATAATTCTCAACAACATGGCCGACGTTATTGTTATAGATAGCGGCAGTGAACCTGAGAATAATGATGGCCGAAATGAGGAAAAGTATATTCTGTGGAATGTAAACGAAAGATCTAAACTGACTTGTCGATTAGCGCGGACCATAGCGTTGTGATGATAGAATCCTCTGACAAGATAAACCCGAAGAACATTCAGTCGTCTCCCTTCAGAGAGTATGGAGGTATCAGCGTTGACAGACGAAGATCAATAGGTGACGAGGTGATCCGTTCATCATCGCCACTAAAATCGACAAGGTATGGCGGTGCTCAATCATTTACTGGCAACCCAAGTGATGTATTTGATCTGTCTAGTCCTGTTCGGGCACCTTCAAGCCCCCGACCCCTGTCCCAAGCCCCAAGCTCTCCAAGGAATGCCTCTAGTCCAATTAGAGATGCATCTCTCTGCATTCCTCTAAACTCTGGAACTGATATTGATGATCAGGTGGATAATGATTATGATGATATGATAATCAGCCAGGTGAGTGTGGCTGGAGCAACTGAGTCTGACCCATTTATTTCAGACCTAGATCCACAACCAGCGACAAACCGTGAAAGTGTTGTACTGTCCAGTGACGAGGTGCTGATCGCAGACGACCCAATACGAAGAACACGGAATGAAACGAAGGCGGTACTAAGGGACTTGGGGTTATCAGACTCCAGTGGTGATGATGGTACAAACATACCTGCCACAGGAACTGTGGTTATACAGTCATCCTCTCAACCTAGAAATACAGCACAGAGGAGCACAAGCAATTTGGTGTATGAAATAGCGCCTTCCAGTTCTGCACCACCCGAGACAGACTCATCTAGCAGCAAACGACGGAAGGTTCCAGCTTCTCAACAGAAAGAGCAGGAAAGAGAGGCGAAACGTGCCAAGAAAGAAGCAGCTCAAAAGGAAAAGGCGGCACGCAAAGCATTGGAGGAGGCAAATAAAGATAAGACCAAAACAAAGACAAGTGCTGTGAAAGAAATAATTGTAGAAATGGACCATTTGTTTCATGATACACCAAATGGAGAGATAATTCGATCGTCACTAGACGAGATTGGTGCAGAGACTAGAAAATGGAATAAAGTCTTGGATGGAGTGAATTTGATCAGGTTTTTCAGAAAAGTCCAGGCTGAATATGACTATGAACTGCAGATGTATCAACCATTGGAAAAGGTTGAAGTAAGAGAAGATAATAAGGGAATCATCATTGTCTCCGGTGAGATGTTTGCCGAGATTGTTAACGGAGGGTTGGTCATGGCAAACATTCATTTGGATGAGATTAGAAAACTTCTTCCCAATAAGCATATTGTGTATATCATTGAAAATCTTCAGGCTGTGCTGAAACGAACAGCGAATGAAACTAACCGGGAGTACGCTAATCGAGTTCGAGAATTAATGGATGAAAATCAGAGTAGTCAGCAACCGCCCAGGCAAGCTCGGCGAACCAACAGCAAATCAAAAAATGGCGTGAAGGTAGACGAACAGCAAGTGGAGCAGTTTTTACTTGATTTTCAATTTACACATGGGTTTAAGGTAATACAAACGGCATCGCAGCAGGAAACTGCTGACTGGGTGCTTGATCTCGTCCCAGAAGTGGGCTCCGCACCGTACAAATCTGCAAAACTTTTGACTAATGAAATGTTTGATGTGGGGAACATTACTTCGGGTAAAACGATACAGGACACATTTGCCAAAAGTCTGGAAAAGATCAAATACGTGACTCCTTCTATTTCTCAATCCGTGTCAAAGTATTATGGAAACTCTTGTAAGTTCACAACCAATTTGTCAAGGCGTGGTAAATCTGCTCTTGAAGGGTTGAGAACCACATCAAATGGCAAAGCTGTCAACAAAGCACTAGCAAAGTCTATTACTGATATTTTCCTTTGCAAGGACCCGGATCAATTCCTCGCCCAGAATTGAATATTTTAACGAACTAGTGACGAATTCATATTGCATCTTCGGAGCAGAAGTAGCGGATTGTCTGTTTCTTTGTTTATGGTAGACGATATACGATGTGAAGAGCCGAGAAAGACTGCGCCAGCTGGTTTTATTATTCGTATGTTTTTTTTTTTTTTTTTTTTTTTTTTTTTTTTTTTTTTTTTTTTTTTTTTTTTTTTTTTTTTTTTTTTTTTTTTTTTAAAAGAGTTCCCACACTGGTCCCTCAAAAATAACTAGAAACCCAGACCATTTATCCCTTTCTCATTTGTACCTATTATGTGGAGTGGAGGCCTTGCCGTGCTTTGGCCACGTACTACATGGGTGCTGTGCTGTTTTTAGAAGACGTGGCAATTTTGGTATTTTTCTTGGGTCTAAATATTGGTGATAAAAAAAGACTGTAATGTGGCGACAAGCAAAGGAGATCCTATTCTTATAGCCAATTGCAGTAGCTTTATAATCTTCTTCTTTTGTTCACAACTTACAATTTTCGGTTTATTTCACACCGGCAGTAACTTTGACAAAGATCAGGTCCATTTTCTTTTTGCTTCCGTTTACTTCGATTCTTGTTTCTGTATTCTCTTGATTTTGCTTATTTTTATTTCTGAAGTCACTCGCTATCCTTTTCTTTTATTTTATTTTTTTCTTTTTTGGTCTGGGTTATCTGTTGATCAATGGGTGCAAAAATATTTTGGATTATCATTCTCTACCTCATTGCGGGGGTAGCCGTGGGGCTGAAGCATTCATGTAATACAAACGTGGCTTATTACTGGGGCCAAAATTCCTTTGGTGGCGCTGATAGCCAAATGAACCTGTCAAACTATACGGATGATTCACATGGTGACCTGTTCATAATCTCGTTTGTCCATGTGTTTTTTGGCAAAGGCGGTGTTCCCAGCATGGATATTGTACACTCTTGTGACGATGGAACTTATTTCCCAGGAACAGATTTGTTGTACTGTCCTCAACTAGGTGACGATATCCTATCCAGTCAGGGAAAGGGGAAGAAAGTAATTCTCTCCCTTGGGGGAGCAGAAGGCAATTATGGATTTGAAAATGATTCCCAAGCCATTCAATTTGCAGACCAAATCTGGAACGTATTTGGTAACGGGTTGTCCTCAACGAGGCCGTTTGGAAGCGCTGTTGTTGACGGATTTGACCTGGATATTGAGCAAGGAAGCACCAAGGGATATCCAGCCTTCGTCAAACGTCTCCGCTCCCATTTCGCCTACGACTCTTCCAAGGATTACATCATTACTGCAGCACCTCAATGTCCCCTTCCAGATAAGTATCTTACCCGTGCCCTGAGACACTCCTATTTGGACATGATTTTTATCCAATATTATAACAATGGTTGTGGGGTTACTGGCTGGAAGGATGCTGGAGTTGTCGACCCTGAAAAGTTTAACTTTAAAGAATGGGACGAATATGTGAAAAAGTATTCGAAGAATCCGAATATCAAGCTTTATCTTGGAGTCCCTGGAGGTAGGAATGCTGCTAAAAAGGGATATGCTAATCCTTTCCGAGTATTGAGAGTGGCCTCTTATCTCCAACGAAGGTTCCCACGGTTTGGTGGAATAATGGTTTGGGACGCTTCTGAGGCATGGAACAATCTTCAACCGGATGGGCGGCATTTTGCAGAAGTGATAAAAGAAGGTCTAGTACGAGATGGAGGTTGTAGAAAGGCAGATTATGATAGTAGATATCCCGAATTTCCCTTTCCCCCTTTTCCAAAGCCTCGAAGACGTCGGAAGTCACAACCCAGAGTTTATGACGCTAGCGGAAATGATAATGGTACAGATGAAAGCTCATTCTTTGAGGAAGAATACGAATTGGATCTTGGTGACGAATACTACCATGAAGATGATGATATTGCGCCGGAAGAGGAAGAGGAGGAGTATGAAGACGACGGCGACCTAAGTGATATAGAGGATGATGAGAATTTTGGAGGATTTGATTTCTACGAGATCATTGACGAGGAAGAGCTATCTGAAAAACTCAAGACTGAACTGGCAGTCAAGACAAAGCACAGCTCAGCAATTGCCACATTAACACTGGAGTCTACCGTTACCAACACGCCGACTCCAACTCTACAGAGTCCATCCTCCATACATGCAATCCCCTCTACGACCTATTTATCCAATTTTACAAAACCATCCAGGACTTCATCCTCCAAAAGTTTAGGTCCCCAACCAACTCCACACAGCATTCCAAATGCAACCGAAACTGTGGCTCCAGCAAATGCCGCCTGCAGAACCCCAGTGCACTCACGATCACTATACCTTGCATACATCTTGCTTATACTTGTTTTACAATAATTAGCATCAAGCAGATAAAACTCTAATAAATTTTGTTACCAAAACTAATTCTAGAAGTCTTGCAACCTAAGCGAAGACCGGCTGTCCGACGACTCCGGCCCCAAAGCACCAGCTAGACCAAGGGGAGTTGCATCTGGATATATCCATAATTGTGAGTTCTGCGTAAACGATTGCAACCCTCTGCCGTGTATAATCTTAAATAATTTTCATTGAGCTATAAATATTATTGGATATCACCGACTACATCCTGTTCGCACGAAGTAACCCAAGGGTTGTCTGTGATGGTTGACACATGATCAGCAGGGATTTCAGCACTAGTGATAGGAGTCAGTCACGGTCTAAGGGCCCAATTGATACAGCATACTTACGCAAATGATCTCAGCTTGGAGTGCTCTTGGAGAACAGCACCGCCAGCTCGGATGACGGAGTGTTTAGCCCTATCCATAGTCAGCTTGACAAGCACTGGTCCAGTTTGTCTTTCCTTACTTGCTGTATTCCTCCTCAGTTATATCCTCTCGGAAATAAACCTATTTCGATGCATTGTTAGTTTTCAGCCTTCCGTTCATACTGTGGGAGCTTACGATATACTTTAAATGCACGGACATGGTTATAACAATCTTTGTTTGCAATTGTTTACTCTTGCGCTGCGCTTTTATGACTTGCTCATGTGAGACATTCTACGTACGCCGGTGTCCCGAACGCACGCATGAACCCCCGCATCGAGCATCATCCTTCAGGATCTACATGAAGTTTTCCGGGGTTTCAGATCCATTGATGCCGGAGTCGAGCCACAGTTCTGGCAATCTCAAGCTTACATTTATTGTCAGCGACTGACTAATTTGTGTTTGCGCGTTCATATCCTGATTGTCGCTTTAAATTATAGGAGCATCCGATCCACCATCCACCCGTACGCTATAGATACGTTTCTGACTTTAATTTTGGCCCGGAGCACGTCAAGTACGAGTCATAGACAACTTCCTTGCCGGAAAAAAACCTACATAACGCCTAGTTCCTGGGAGCACGCCCCCCCAAGATCCCCTTAGTCGGCTTCGCTGAGTTTTGATTCTATAGCTAGCTTCTTGAAAAGAATGAATTCGACTCACCGATATCAAGCGATTTGGCGCCGGGTCAGTTATATAATTATTATAATTAATATAGCGGACTAATTATAAGCACTATTTATATTATTAATTAAGTTATATTCTGCCCCATATACTAATTTCAATGATCCGGACGGTTTCCCAAAAGGGAAACAAGGGGTAAAACACAAAGACACGGCGCTTACGCTAAAGTTTGCGCTAAGCTTGTGGGGGTGGTTTCAGCTTTTTGACTGCGGCTTCCTTAGATTGTGCTATAAAGTGGAGATTGTCCGTCTGACTGATTGATAGACAGCTATGACGGATAATGGTGATCGGAGGCCTTCGCTGCAGGTACGGGTACCGGTCATTACGAGAAACGGACTGGAAGAAGACGCGAATAGTAGTCCACCCACGACACATGGATTTTCACCAGAATCAGATCGAACTTTAGTTACACCGGTGACATCGCCAATATCATGGACTACGGATGCCCCGCTTCCGCCATGGCACGAAGAGGAAAGAGAAGAGGATGTCCGGTGGTGCAGAATTAAGGATGTGGGGTTTGAGGGGGAAATCGTGGGGAAAGGTTCGTTCTGTAAAGTGGTCAAGTCAAATACTGTTTACGCGGTCAAGACTACTTTACATGAAACAGCCGTGGACATGCTATTTCACGAAGCGAAAATATTGTCCTCTATAGAACCCGGTGCTCGGGGTATCGAGAGGTTCCATGGAATGATAACCAATGGTAAAAAATATGGAATTGTCATGGAATATTATCCATTCACATTATCTACGTACCTAGCATCCTTGAATCCAGTCACTACGACAACCTGGAACAACTTTGTTGGCGACAAGCTATGGTTAAGTTGGTCCATTCAACTGTGCCAAGGATTAAAGTCACTACAAGATCACGAAATTGTACACTGTGACATCAAAAGCGCTAATGTTTTCCTGGATGTCCATCTAAGAGCCTATCTAGGTGATTTTTCGTCTGCCCATACGACAGCTGAACTAGCGATTTCAGATGATAGTCAAAGCATGCTGGCTTACTCAATCAATTTCTCTGCACCAGAGTTGCTTTCAAAACGACATGCTATCCCAACTTTTGCCTCTGACATTTACTCACTGGGACTAGTACTTTTCCACGCGGCCACTGGAAATGAACCCTACAGTTTGGCGACGAAAAATGTGAGTCAAAAACTCATTTGGGCTCAACGTGGGTATGCCCTAACTTATTGCTCAGATGAAGATATTTCACGCTCAAAATCCGTGCTCCCCTACCTAGAACGTTTTATTACACACCGCCAACAGATCGACGAGATCGTGGACACGCTAATGCAAGCCTCAAAAGATTAATAAATTATAGACTAACGATAACATGCACTCTCCTCTTTAAAACCCCTCACGAAGAGCTGCTCCTTCAACGATGGTAGAGCAGGGGTTTGCTTTCTGGGCAAGGCTCCAAGCCCTGAGGCCTCCTCGTAGATTATAGGGTAACCATGGATTTCGGCGGAGCAAGCCAGTGATTCTTTTACCTTGTATAAGACTATCTATTAAACCTTGCCTCTTTAAGGCACATCCGCAAGCCCACTTGGGTTCATTTCCAACAGCATAAGTTAGTCCAAGGATCAGGTGATAGCATCTTCTATCGTGTCGGCCTCGTCGTTGTTACAGTTTATTTCAGTCCTATTTTTAGTATCATTAACACTAACGTTTTCACCACGCCTATCGGAGCTGGCTTAATCACTTAGAAGTCTACACCTGCAGAACGTAGACCAACTAACGCTTTCCACAAAGTGGAATAATGCTGTTGTTCCTTTTCCTGGAAAAAGAAATGCCGATTGGCACGCTCACTAATTACTGACTCGTCGTTAGC
Organism: Blastobotrys ciferrii; assembly: GCA_030573635.1. Taxonomy (NCBI): domain Eukaryota; kingdom Fungi; phylum Ascomycota; class Dipodascomycetes; order Dipodascales; family Trichomonascaceae; genus Blastobotrys; species Blastobotrys ciferrii. The sequence continues at coordinate 62,228 of JAJMDO010000077.1, read as the reverse complement.
AGTCCCCTGAGTTTGAACTTTGAACGTGGGTGATTTCGCGGATTGCGCCGGTTGAGCATAAGTTGCAAAACGTTGGGAGGAAATGTAAAGAGAAGATATCACACCGGCTTTATCGTCAAGAGATCAAATCCTTGACCTTTATATACTGGCACCAGTGGCCAACACGAGTGGATTTTGGACAATACGCGTCGTATTAACGCGAAGACGGCTGAAAGGCGAGAATAAGGATATCACGGAACTTGTGTGACCTTTAGTTGAGGACCCTTTTGGCGTAGTTGATTTATTTTTCACGCATACAACTACACAAGGGATATGAGTGGAGCCTCACCTGGACAGACACGTGCGTCACCACCGAATATAGATCAGGATGGAATGACCGGGGTAACGACAACAATAACAACAGCTACTACTACCGACATGTTGCCCCCGTTGGCTACGTCAACGGATGCTGCTGGAGGAGAGACGACCAACAACAATCAACATGTGTTGATGACACCAAAAATTAAGACGGAACCTGGTGAAGGAGGTGATGAGACCCAGGTAACGGAGTTGAGGAGACCTGTTTTACAGCGAAGTTCTGTTGGACGAAGTGCGTCACCACAGTTGGATTCTCCGGGATCTAACTACCCTCTGACGTTTGCGAATTCTATATCCGCTGGGAGCAGTAATAATACTGCCGAGGTAACAGGAGGAAGTTCTGTAGATAATTCCGCCATGAACGATTCTAATGGGAGTGAGGAAGAGTCTCGAGTGTCTGCATATGCTCGTCTAGACTTTGAATCGTTTACGTTTTACGTACAGACTCTCCAGGTAATACTTGGTCGTAGAGCTGAGAACGGGTCTGGGATGGTAGATGTTCATTTAGGACCGGCAAAGGCTATTTCTCGACGACATGCCAAGATATTTTATAATTTTGGGACTCAGAGATTTGAACTATCCGTGCTTGGCAGAAATGGCGCGTTTGTTGGTGACGTTTTTGTTGAAACTGATTCTACAGTACCCTTGACGGATGGGTAGGTGATTTTGGACATTGAGCGTTTCCTTTTACTAACTTTAATTTTAGAACAAAAATTCAGATTGGTCAGATTCCATTCACATTTGTACTACCCTCGGTACCTTCGGATGACAACTCGGCGACGGCAGCGCCTAGCCCCACAGCACAGAAGCAGACTACAACGGAATCCGCAACAACAGCAACAGCTGGCGTGGAATCCACGTCGCCAAATATAGACCCTGCATTTTCGAATGAGCTTGTTAATGAAGAATTGACACAGCCTGTGCAAGTGCCAGTGTCACAACAACCGGCTAGTTTGAAGCCTAAAAAACAGCCTCGACGTGAGTTCTTGCCGGAGGAGATTCCAGAAGAGTATCGGGAAAAGCCGCCCCATTCATATTCGCATTTGATTGCAACTGCATTGCGGTCTAAGGACCCTGTGAATGGTATGTCTCTGTCGGAGATTTACAAGGCCATTCAGGACATTTATCCTTATTACTACTATTGTCCGCATGGGTGGCAAAATTCGGTGCGGCACAACTTGTCTTCGAACAAGGCATTTAAAAAGATTCAGAAGGAGGGCAAAGGCTGGCTATGGGGAATCGATGAAGAATACTTTATTGAAAAGGAACGACAGAAAAAGCGGGCTTTGGAGAAGAAGGCAAATGCATCAGCGAATTCTCAGCGGGCGTCTACACAGTCTAGGAGCAATAGCGTCTTCCAAGCCAATCATCCACCGCCGGTTGTTTCTCATCAAACGCCAATTGCTCCCGAGCTTGAAACTCCAATCAAAAAGGAACGGGAAAAGACAATTGCCGAATTGGCCAGGGAAATTGAAATTCAACGGCAGGGAACTCATCATTACCACCCAACATCCTCAAATCTTAATGAAGAAAAACATCAGGACGACGACAAGAAAATTTCTAATGCTAATGTTAATGTTGATAACACGCAAAACGATACTAATGCTGCTAACCATTTATTTGACGTGGAAACGACGAACCTATTTGAACACCAACCTGACGGGAATGATCACTCCGCTTCAGTCAATCACGCTGATTTGGATGCAGTACTCAATTCACCGCATGATTTTTCGGTATCAACTGCTAGTAGTACGCACCAACAGCCCCAAACACAATCACAACATACAAATCTTGAAGCTGCTGCATATAATCACGGACCGCCAATTGCGCCAAAGATTTCAAGTGGAGGAACCCGACTTGCTAACATCAAGCCTGCACTGCAGCCACAGCAGCAGCAGTCAACACCACGAGTACAGCCTTCGCTTGCTGCTGGACAAAACACATTTAGGATGGTAAAACCAAATACAGCAAAGTCTGTCAGCAGGGGAGAATCAGCAAGCCCTCCACCGCATAATCCAAGTGTTCCACATATGCGGGTACAGCCACAACAAGCAAGCAAGCATCAGGAGCCGAAAACTTCGGCGAAGGGTACTGGTGGTTCAAAGTCAAAGCCAAGTGGAGTTGCGCAGGCTATGGAGGCTGCTGGAATCAAGTTAAACCCAAGCACAATCAAGACCCTGTCAGCTTTCCAGCAAAAGCTACAAGAGAGTATGAGAGGCAATACCCAAACACTTACCCAGACTCTGGCTTTGGCCATTGCTCAGGCTGCGAAGGAAAGTGGTGGTGGTCCACAGCAGATCGCTTCGATGTTGAACAGCAAAACTCCCTCTGAACTGATCACCCTGTTGACTAAGTCCCTTGCCGCCGTTAAAAATAAACAGGGGGCGGGAGGTAGTATTGGTCAAGCTAAATCCTCTCCATCCACTAGCAAGCCGACGTCCGCAACACCCGAGGCGGTGTCATCAACCTCTCCACCACCAGCTGCATCTTCTCAATCGCAGCCAGCAACATCCTCTTCACCGCCGCAAGGAGTCGGTCAGGAAACCCTGAACTCATCGGTCAAACAAGCGCTTCAGGAAACGACAAAGGCTCAGTCGCCACAATCAGAATCTCAGCAACAGTCTCCACCTCAACAACAGCCAGCATCAACGAGTAGCACTAGCAGTGCGCAACCATCAGCAACACAGGATCAAGGCAAGGCTCCTGCGGCTAATAAGCTGGGCAAACTCTCTGCGTCATTGGAAAACATTCAGCAAATGATCGATAAGGCTAGCAAAATACCGAACCCATCTCCTGAAATACTTAACGCTATCAAACAGCTCAAGGACCATGCTGAAAAGCTCAAAGCGAATAGAAACAAGCGACAATCTGAGGAACCTGTCGAGGACCTAGACAGCTCGTCCACGAAGATTATTAAAAAAGAAGAAACGACTAATTAATATGTAACGACCTGTATTATTACCATTTAATGTTAACTTATAGATGCCCTTGAATAACTTATGTTTATGTTTGCTTGGGATTGGCAGCGAATGTCCTAGTTTTACTCTTTGGAAAACTTGTGGTCCTTGAAAATATGAGTTAAAACTATTATTTCCGCACGGAAGGGAAATGATTAATGCTTCTTATCATGGAAGAAACAACTACAAGGAGTCTACAATTTGGTGCTCCATCACAGCTCCAATTGGTAGCAAATGCATGGCCGGGCGCATAAACCGCGTATTGGGAACGGGGGGCCGTCTACGGATTACCGAGTAACCGGCAAAACCACAACTCACAGCTGGAGCTTCTCTAGACTAAATAGAATGGACGCCCTTGCCACCAAGTTCTCCTACGCGGCCACCAAGGAGCGTGAGTCAGCAGATACGCACGAGATTGCAGAGGAATGTACAATTGATGCGTTGAACCCGTCTATCGCTGTCCCACCTATTTCTCAAGTAAGTGTTGTGTTACATCGCCACCGGACCAAGCTAACAATATCAATTCTAGCCCACAGCATTTCTTCGCGCACATACCGATGATTCTGTGAATCCGGACTGTAAGATCAAGATTGCACACGGAACAACAACTCTAGCATTCCGATTTAAGGGAGGTATTGTTGTTGCTGTCGATTCCCGAGCTTCTGCGGGTAATTGGGTCGCCTCCAACACTGTCAAAAAGGTTATCGAAATCAACCCATACCTGTTGGGTACAATGGCAGGTGGTGCTGCTGACTGTCAGTTCTGGGAGACCTGGCTTGGAGCCCGTTGTCGTCTATATGAACTTGAGCACAAGGAGCGCATTTCCACTGCAGCAGCCTCAAAGATGCTTGCCAACTTGACATATGAATACAAAGGAGCCGGTCTTTCAATGGGTACCATGATTTGTGGGTACACCAAGAGAGAAGGTCCTCGCATCTATTATGTTGATTCTGACGGTACCAGATTACAAGGCGACCTCTTCTGTGTGGGTTCTGGTCAAACTTTTGCTTACGGTGTGTTGGATGCCTCGTACCATTGGGATCTAGAAGTAGAAGAAGCTTTACAGCTTGGCAAGCGCTCTATCCTTGCAGCAACCCATAGAGATGCTTATTCCGGTGGTTCAATCAACTTGTACCACGTGACAGAACAGGGATGGACCTATCACGGCAACTTCGACGTTGGGAAGGAGTTCTGGGAGGCTAGAGAAAATGAGGGTTCATTCAACCATATCAAAACTTCCCTCTCAACATAGTCTAGACACATCTAATCTATATTTTTATTTGCAGGAAGCGCATTTTTTTGTCAGGGTATACCTTAAAAACCCATGTCTGTTTCACCGTATGAGCGTGTTGTAGCAGCATGTAAAGCAGAATAATAATGGCTGTTGTTTCACTCAGCAATAGTAGTATAGGCGAACGAGTACTTGTGACTGAAAGTCGTCAACAGCCATGTTTGCATTATCGTTGGTAGACACCCTATTACCTGAAATATGACAACACTTTTGTTTAATCTTCTGAGGGGAAAAACATTATTGGAACAATTTGTCAAATGTTCTACGAATTGTCCCTAAAAAAAAGGGATTCAGTTGTGGGGATTTCTTAGATGTGTTGTGGTGTCACGGAGAACCGAAGCGGCATGCCGGTCCCAACCGAATACAAAACTGGCGGTTGACTGCCTGTTCCCCCTTTTTTCATCAATCAAAACAACAGGTTTTTAACAACAATGTCTAGTGCTGAATCAACTGTTGACAAGAAGGCCACTGAGGAGGTTAAACAGACCACCGAGGAGGTCAAAGATACTGCTACTGAAGGCTCCAAGACTTTTGGATCAGCAGCCGAGCAGAAGAACGCCTTTGCCATGTTCGGCGGTGCTCCAAAGTCCAAGCCTGCTGAGGAGGAATCCAAGAAAGACGACGACAAGAAGGAAGAGAAGAAGGATGATGATGAAGAGGCTCCAGAATCTCCAGATGTCCATTTTGAGCCATTGGTTAAGCTCGAGAAGGTGGATGTCAAGACCAACGAAGAGCAGGAAGAGACTGTCTTCAAGATGTAAGTATAATCAACAACGACAAGATGACATCACGAGTACTAACGATCAATTAGCCGTGCTAAATTGTTCCGTTTCGATTCAGAGGCGAAGGAATGGAAGGAAAGAGGAACTGGCGACGTTCGTTTCCTCAAGCATACCGATACCGGTAAAATCCGTCTGGTTATGAGAAGAGACAAGACCCTCAAGATCTGTGCCAATCACTACATCATGCCAGAATACAAGTTGAACACAAACGTTGGTTCTGACCGAAGCTGGGTCTACAACGTTGCCTCTGATGTTTCTGAGGGTGAACCAGAAGCTCAAACTTTGGCCATCAGATTCGCCAACAGCGAAAATGCCGATAACTTCAAGTCCGAATTCACTAAGGCCCAAGAAGTCAACAAGGCTGCATTTGAAAAGAAATAAACAACCAACATCTCCTGTACTTAATACTACTATGTACTCATAAATTTACTAAAATTAATAACTTAACAAAACACGTCGCCCTATCCCCAAAGTATTTTGTAGTGGATTTCAGGTATATCATCTAGGCAATCAGATCCTTAATATAAATCGCAAGACCAAACAATTGTTTCTGCGAAGTAGAACAACGCATTTGCTTCTTCTCTGGAGGAATAATATAATCGGGAGTCTAATTGGTAATCTAGTGTAAATACCCTGAAATTTTACAAAACGGACACCCGGCCGGAACCCCCCTAAGCATGCTTCACTTATCATGGGGTCTGTGGACAACTTGCATGACTTCGCGTTTTTGTTTTGTAAGATTGTCCACACAACTAAGGGCAATCTTGAGACCTGTTTTTTTTTTTTTTTTTTTTTTTTTTTTTTTTTTTTTTTTTTTTTTTTTTTTTTTTTTTTTTTTTTTTTTTTTTTTTTTTTTTTTTTTGTTAATTGGATAGCGTTTATTTCAATGGCATCGGTGCACATGGATATAACTCAGGGTGTAGATGCTACCAAAACAGCTGTCCTGATAAATATGGGTTATTTCAGTATTTCAATAGCTAGGATTATCCGCACAATTTTTACTGTTCTTAAGTCCAAGGGACGCGGTCCTAATTTACAAGAGAGATACAGTGATCTTTCTTCCCTGGTAACAGATAAACAAGTATGACCTTAGTTTCGTCCATGGAAGGGACAATTGTAGCATTTTTTGAGACTTACTCATCAGGACTGGCAAAAGTGCCTTGATAGTTTCTACGATACAGCCCGGCCAAGGCGTTACACTGGGAATGTGGGCCTAACTTGAGCAAATTAGACTCAAGCAAGACCCGATACCAGCCCCACAGATCCCTGGGAGGTGTACACGGCTGAACTTGTGCGCCAGTGTGCGCGTACGGAGATGAACGGGAAATTAGGGCTTAACCCTAAGAAAATCTTATTTCCGTTATGGGAAAAAAAGTTGTATATTTGAGACTGAGGATTTTTCATAATGGAATGGTGAACATCTGAGACTCCACGGGTAAACCTGAGCCTGGGTACTCTGAATGTGTGCGACAAACCGTCTGGAAATCTTTTTATTCACTAACCCGACCTCGACGACGACAACGAACAAAAATGGTATGTGATTTGTTTTCGAACCACGGAAAATGGACGCGGATATGGGCTACTCAATGTAAAAACCATTAGGGCGAAAGGATTGAGTCAAAAGTAGAGTCGTTTTGAAGGAGTCTGAATGTAGTCGACATGTCAGATAGCATAGCATATGCTTAGTGTTCAATAGCACCCTGGCTCTAGCTGAAAAACCTCTCCTTCTCTACGACTATGGCTACTCTGTTGATTGGGATTCCTTGAATGTTTGTTATAGACCTGTATTCGATGGCGACCGGGGTTTTCGATGAATTGAAGCAATGTATGAAGGGCTCGACACAACTTGTTCATGGTGCCAAGGTCTTAGCATACTATGGATTGTTCGTTAAGAGTATCTGTTCTATGCCTTAAATCTGCCCGTTCTGGTCCGAACCGTTCTTTCCCTGAGTGTTAAATTTGTACTAACAATGCTTTTAGTCCGAAGCTAAAGATAAGTCTGCTAATCCGATGAAGGAGATCAAGATTGAGAAGCTTGTTCTCAACATCTGTGTCGGTGAATCCGGTGACAGACTTACCAGAGCTGCTAAGGTGCTCGAACAGCTCTCCGGTCAGACTCCAGTGTACTCCAAGGCTAGATACACTGTCAGAACTTTCTCCATTAGAAGAAACGAAAAGATCTCTGTCCACGTCACCGTCCGAGGACCAAAGGCTGAGGAGATTTTGGAGAGAGGTCTCAAGGTCAAGGAATACGAACTCAAGTCCAAGAACTTCTCTGACACTGGTAACTTCGGCTTCGGTATCAACGAGCACATCGACTTGGGTATCAAATACGACCCTAATATCGGTATTTATGGTATGGACTTCTATGTTGTCTGTGGCCGTGCTGGTAACCGTGTCTCCCGCCGAAAGAGAGCTCAGGCTAAGATCGGTCCTCACCACAAGCTCAAGAAGGAGGATACCATCAAGTGGTTCAAGCAAAAGTATGATGCCGTTGTCTTGGACAAATAAACATATTTTTGTATAAATATTCCTTACTTAATACAAAAAAATTTGACGAAAATAATCACATGCCGATCATCTAAACCCCGGCACTTCTACATGAGTCGTAAGTATATTTATACGTTAGGTTTCAATCCCTTTTTGGATGCGCCTCACCCCCTAGGTTCTCTCGGCCTTCAATTAATGCATTGTGGATGGTGTTAAAAGAAAAGAGAAACAAGTTACCGGTGTGCGTTCTTCCCGGTGACTTCAATACTCTAACCTGTTAAATTTAACACTACATTGTACAATAATAGTTGCGGAGTTTGCCAACGATTAGTGACAAGCAGCGCGGCCAATTATACCATTAAAAGTTCCACCAGTCTGAACCTCATTTATTTCAAAGGTATCCACAGGACAAAGTTGGGCCCATCCAAAATCGCCAAGGTTGACACATTCAGGGCCAGTGCATCCAGAAATTAAAACTATTACTTAGATCCAGGAGTTAGATAAACAAAGCGTTCTAAGGGGAAGGGGTCCCGGGACCTGTGTTCTAGAATAAAGTGAATACTCCTCTTCCCCTGAACAACTGTGCATATTTTTATTTTCTACCAGTTGCTTACATAATCACAATGTAAGCCCGCCTTAAATGTTTGGCTGAGCCTGTGTTCGACGAGGAGTGCATTCAGCTGCTAGGTAAATGGTCAAATTTGGATTTTTTTTTTTTTTTTTTTAATTAACCTACGCTATCAGGAGAATGGGATATTGATAACCTTATGCTGAGCCGTATGTAAGGGGGAGAGATTTAGAAAGGGAGGAATGTGAGATCCGATTGATTTGTCCCAAATTAGAAATCGTTAAAGTTTCAAGGCGGGCATATTATTTTCTGTGTCGCCCTTGATTTTTAG
>JAJMDO010000077.1:0-53352 GCA_030573635.1 Blastobotrys ciferrii | reverse complement strand
TGATTTTTAGCCGAATGGCAGATTATTTTTTCTATGCAGATTAGAGATCCGATAATAGTTCAAATTGTAGTTATATATAAAGGGACGTGGATCTCTGGCAACGGCTAGATTGTATCCATCCATTTATCATGAGTTTGGTACCGCCTCAGCCGGCGTCGGCTCCCACTACTACTACTACTAACCATGGGCTGCCTAAAATTAATAAGAAAAACCGATTACGGACCCCGCATTTACAATGGTTTTTGGCCAATTCGGACATGGTTCTTCATAGCATGACCGTGCAAGACCGTGAGGAATTGGCTTATCAGTTCCTGCGCTGTATGAAGCTACCGTCACACAGCGTGCATAGGTTTGCACTCCGGATTAGTGATGAAATCAGACACGATTTTACGATGACGTTCCCCCTAGAGATGTGTGTTGAAGTGTTTGCCCAACTTAGGGTGCAAGACTTGTTCAATTGCATGCTAACGTCTAAACGATGGTATCGGCTTTTATCGCATTCATTGATCTGGCGGCAGGCTTATTTCAATTCCCTTTGGCACTTTGACCTCAAGCAACTACAGCCATCACTTCATCTCAATTGGCAATGGATTTACCAGGTCAGATATCAATTGGAGGGTAACTGGGTACAGGGGAAATGTGTCAAACGGACTTATTCTTGTAAGGACGACCCTAATGCACATCATGACGCTATTTATACCGTACAGCTGGACAGCAAACGTGGGTTAATGGTGTCTGGATCGCGGGATCAAACAATCAAAGTCTGGGATATGTACACCCGTAAATGCATCAAGACTCTAGTTTTGCATCAAGCATCTGTTCTATGTCTGGCCATTGATCTTGACCGTGACATCATTGTGTCAGGTTCATCAGATAACACAATAGCGGTTTGGAACTATTCTACTGGGTCGGCCGAAGTCGTACTACGAGGTCATGAAGATTCTGTGGTCAATGTGCAACTATACCAAAATAAGATCGTGTCTTGTTCTAAAGATACCACCATCCGCATCTGGGACATGGACACACTTGAACTGCAGAACACGCTCCGAGGGCACAAGGGAGCTATAAACGCGATTCAAATCGCAAACGGCAAAATAGCATCTGCATCTGGCGATCGCACTGTCAAAATATGGGACATTGTCTCTGGTGCATGTCTCAAAACCTTTCTTGGTCACAGACATGGTGTTGCCTGCCTATCCTTTGATGGAAATATCGTAATTTCCGGGTCATCAGATAGAACAATTCACGTCTTTGATACTGTGAATGATGCATGGCTAACCACAATTTACGAAGCTCATGACGGTTTAGTGCGGACAGTAAGCATGCAGAACAACATTCTCGTTTCGGGCTCATACGATGAAACAATTAAGCTATGGAAACGGCGCAATATATCAGCTCCTACTACTACACCTACAATCGCCACCCTCACCCCTGCATCGGCAGCAGGAAAGAAACCCTGCATTGCATATCTCAACAAATCCATCCCTACACACAACCAACAGTCTTGGGATACCCTGTACCAGCTCCCAAAATTTGGCAAACTCTATAACGTTGTGTCCAGCGCGCGCTATCTCGTTGCCTGCAGTCAAGACTCAACTATCGCGTGCTTCGACTACGGCTCCGGTATTCAACACATAGACCTGGTCTCTCGATTCTTCTAATCAATTATACTAATTTTGTATCACCACGACAAGGTCTTCGGGTAGTTAATAGTTTTGGGGATCTTCAGTGTGTTCGGCTGTCCCACGTAAGCCCTCTGTTAAACAGAGTAACACCTTTCATGGAAATAATAACACTACTGGTAGGCCCATTGGTGTCCTTTGAGTTCAGCTTTCAGGAACAGATCCATTAGTAGCCATAGGATAGTTGGCCTTGGCCTGGCGAATAGGACCCCAGTATATACCATGAAGCCCCAGGAGGGAAACCTACTACAGTACCTACTATTATGAATGCTTTCCTAGGATGTGGATGTGCTTATGGTAGTTGAATCTCCCTTTAAACGACTTTGTAAAATAACTGTTTGTATAGGACTGGGACATGTTTAGAGAAACAAGACTTTTTCGCTTCATTCCTTTCTGAACCGGGAGGAATGCAGCTATTTTTGTTTGTCAGAAACAACAAACGGGAAACGATTTTTCTTTCCTTTTTTCAAGCGGTTTAGATAAGCTAGTTGCCATTTGACACTATAAATTTTCCGGCGGGGTGGCTCCGCTTTCGGAAAATTAACAGCTTAGACACTCGGCTAGCTATTTTTAGATAGGACGAAAGTATAAGTAAGCGTCGCTTCCTCTAAGCTTTCTTTTTACCTAATAGGTACATACTGCAGGCCCAACCCAAATGTATGTTCTTCTGTGGACCACAGCCAAAGTAACTGAGTGTGAAGCTGTGGATGTTTGAGGGAGATCGATTATAGTCTATTTTGTTTTTACATCTTCTTCCTCTTCTTCTTCTTGAAGCTCGTCCTGTTCTGTGGCACGTTTCAAACTCCATTTGAGGAGAATCATATATATGTCAGTGAAATTAATTTCTGGCCAGAGTTTCGAGATGAAATAAATAGACGTGTTTTGGTGGCATTGCCATAGCATAAAGTCGCTTAGTCGTTCAACGCCGCTGCTTCGTACCAAAATGTCCAATGGTGGTGAGTCTTTGAGGTACATATGTTCGTCCAGTGTTTGTTCGTTGATGTCGGGCGACCTAATATGGCCCTTTTTGGCCTGGCTAACCACACTACGTATTGACGATGTGATTTCATCACGGGATGTATAAGGGAAGCAAATATTCAAAGTGGCTTTGCTGTTGTCTTTGGTCATGTTCTCTGCCCGGTTAGCCACCTTCAAAACGTCCTTCGGAAGCCGGGACTTGTCACCAATGATCCTGATCCGAACACCGTATTGTTGCGCTAATTCACCATGCTCGCACAGCTGTGAGAGCTTGCTCTTGGCAATCTCCATTAAGGCTTCCACTTCATACGCAGTGCGGTTGAAGTTCTCTATCGAAAATGCAAATACAGTAACAACTTCCACGCCAGCATTATAGCATAACTCCAGAATAGAAGCCAGCGCCTCAAACCCGGCATTATGGCCCTCTCTTACCTCCTGCTTTCGTCTTTTTGCGTACCGCCGGTTCCCGTCCATGACAAATGCAATATGCTTTGGAACAGGTCCTGTCTTGAGGATATTCGTTAGCCCCTTTTTGACTATGGACGCCAGGTACGGTAGTCCGGGAAACCTAGCCACTACCGACTCCATCCTCCTTTTTAGTGGTTAGTATTCTGCCCTCTGTTAGTCCTCTTGCGGCTCTGGCAGTAGCCACTTGGTCTCTTTTTCACTCACAGAAAATCCCCTAACCCGCCGACCAACCGCCTCCCAAAAATTCAAACGGCTCACGCGCACGCGCACACAATACGATAATGGACTAGTTATAGGGTATTGAATCACGCAATTAACAGCCTTAATTTATATGTCTCTCGGATACGTTTGCTAAAGGAGTGTAGAACCTTTTTCCGATGTCTTTTCTAGCCTGTGTTGCAATGTGCGCGTATTATATATATACGTATACATATGCATATATATACATATATATATGTACATATATGGCTACGCATATATGCATGCGTATGTCTACACCATGCAGCTTATACGTATATGCATATGTACGTACTATATATATATATATATAATTCAGGGCCGGGCGGGTCATGCATGGCTTCTTGCATGGATTAGAACGTTAACGAGCTCGAGCAGTTACGAGCTAGAACGTACACATGTACAATTAATATATAATATAACTCATGCAGTCTAACATCGCTGTGCCTCCTATAAACGAAAATACATAATCACGTATACTTAATTATCTAGGTCAACCTTATAATTAAGCTTTGATAGTGTGCCATGGTCCGTACCGATATATTCCGGCTAATTCGCTTCTATATCTGTATACGTCTATTCGTATACCAAATTATAAGATCTAGAAAAAAAAAAACGACGCTAGCTCGATATGAATAATAATGAGATTTAGTCCAAATACTGCCACATATACACCGCATAAGGGTATAGACATTGAATTACAGCGGGTTGATAGCCGCGGATATAGTCAAAAAAGAAATTTGCCGGGAGGTGTACGTTGGGAGATGGGGATTTTTCGAAGCCGAGGAATAACGAAAAGCAAAAAAAATTCTAGTGCCTGATTTGCAGAACGCCTGTGAAGAATACACTAACTGCTACTACATTTGCATTTGCCGTGGGAGGAATTGTGTGACATAGAGGTTTGGATTTGCATACATTCCCCCGAGGAAGTCTAATTTATCGACTATGTTAAGAATAAGAGCTACCGGTAAGCCTCAACGGCTGGTCAGTCGGTTGTTTGTCCGTCAAAAGAGCGTATTAGCAGAAGCAGTCGAAGCCATGGGGTCGTTCAAGCCTAACCCTAAGAACAAGGAATATAGTTCTGCTATCAAATCAGCGTCGAAATTGGTCCAGCCTGACACACCGATCAATGATCCTTTTTCAATTGTGTCAAAGGAGATGTCAACACTGGCCAAGAACATTGGTAGCTTGCTCGGTTCTGGGCACCCTACATTGAATAAAGTAGCAATGTACTACTTTCAGTCAGAAGGAAAGCATATTCGACCACTAATTGTGCTGTTGTTGAGCAAGGCGCTCTCGGAAATTCCTACTGAAGAGCGCACACGGGATTCTAGAGATGAGAACGACATCAAATCATACAAGTCGATGCCAGGAGAAGGTATCGATGATCCGCTGAGTCCGCTGAATGTGTTACACGAAATCAACCCAAATATTATATTGAATCCATTGAGCAGACCAATGGATGAGCTACCAAAGGAAACTAACGGCATTCTACCAAAACAACGACGATTGGCAGAGATTGTGGAAATGATTCACACTGCGTCATTACTTCATGACGATGTTATAGACAACTCTGCCAGTCGACGAAGCCTACCTAGCGGCAACATCGCTTTTGGTAATAAGATGGCTATTTTGGCCGGAGATTTCTTACTGGGTCGTGCATCTGTTGCTATTGCCAGGATACGGAATGCGGAAGTAATTGAACTTCTGTCTACTACCATTGCAAACCTGGTAGAAGGGGAATTCATGCAATTGAAGAATACTGCCGTGGATAATACTTCTCAAGCTAATCGTGCTAGTTTTGAGTACTATATTCACAAGACCTACTTGAAAACGGCTAGTTTGATGTCCAAATCATGCAGAGCGGCAGCAGTCCTATCTGGTGCTAATGATTCTGTTGTGGAGGCTTCATATGTTTACGGAAAGAACCTAGGTCTTTGCTTTCAAATCGTGGATGACATGTTGGACTATACAGTCACCGACACAGACCTTGGCAAACCTGCTGGGGCTGACCTAAAATTGGGCCTAGCCACTGCTCCAGTGCTATATGCCTGGGAACAGTTTCCAGAACTAGGTGATATGATTCGCAGAAAGTTTGATAACCCCGGTGACGTGGATCTGGCACGCGAATATGTGCGACGAGCAGATGGTGTTGAGAAAACTCGCCAACTAGCGATTCATTACGCAGAAGATGCTATCAAACAGCTAGAATGCCTCCCACCTTCTGAATCTCTAGATGCTCTAAAACATCTTACAATGGCTGTTCTCAACCGTAAGAAATAGAGTGTTTGTAAAGCCCTGGGAGAAGGTGAGTTTATTATTAAGTTTATTTCTGTACATAGTTTGAAATACCATCTGCTCACAACAATAAACAAAAGCAACGCTTTAACCTTTCTGCTCAACGCCGGTACGAATTTATCTTTTTTGCCTTTCACCTGCTAGGAACATCGCTATGAGCCACTCTACCGACCTTGCTGATGCTGCGACTGGTGAACTGACTATGCACAGAAAAGTAGATCGATATTACAGCAGCTTTTCTGGTCGCGTTATGAAGAGGAAGATATTAATAGAGCGTGAAGACAATCAGGAACCCGACTTTTTCAAAGTGGCGTCTACAACCGCCCTTACTCCAATCCGAGTCAATGCAAACACCTACAAAGTCCTTTCGTCTACACCACTGTTGCAAGATCCGGATGTTCATCCTTGCTACATCATGGTGTACCATGGCATCCTCTCCCACACCTATTCTCTGGTGCCGGATCAAAACGAGCTTGGCCAGGACGAACGCGACCTCTTTTTGCGACCATTGGCAACATACTCTACACCAACTAAGACTCTTTCACATGCGAGCATTACTGATATGACGCTCCCCGTTTTGCCTGATGGCACGGCTCAGGGAAGAAAGCTCCGTGTGGCTTTCAGGTTTGGACGAAGCACTCAGTTCAACCAGGCTGAAGTCGTTTGTCGCATCAACGATGATCAGTACTACAAATGGAAGCGCTATGAGTTTCCTCGCAATTCTGGGAATTATGTCTACATGATGCACCTCAAATCAAGACAGAAATCTGGCGGCGTACCTGTGGCGGTCATGAAGAAGGCTACATTCCGAAGCCCAGTCGACAATTCGGAGCTGTCAACAATTGAAATCGATGCTACCAAAGTCCATCCGGTTATTGCCTACCTAATTTTCTTTGCAGGCTCGTTTACCAGTACGGGAAGCTATCTTGCGTCGACAACATTGGGCAAGGACTCTTGTGTACCGCGTCATTTCCCGGTAGCATTTGGAGATGAGGAAAATAATGAAGACGACGACGACGAAGACCATCAACAGTCCAACAGTGCTATTGAAAAGCAATCAGAAATTGATCTTCGGCGAGAATTGGAAACTACTGCCGCCACCACTAGCAATGAACCCTTCACTACTCAGATGGACGCTCGGTCCGGTATTATAACGGCCCCAGCAGCTCTGGAACTTGGTAAACCGGTCTCCATCAAGCCAATCTACACACACACCCTGGAGCAATACGACATGTCTTCACAACTAATCAGCAGCCTTCATGAAATCTCCAAACGAAACGTTATAGCCCTCAAAATCAAATATGGCCTCCTACCTCCTCGCAACGCTAATTTTCAAATACCCGGGTATGTTATGCATTCTTAATAGACCCAAATAGATAAAGATAACAATGCTATAGTGTTTCTCTTCCCCCCCCCACCATGTGCCGACATATCCTGCAAATACGAAGCAGAACTATCACCTTTTTTACTTCTTGATATAAAAAGAACAAACAGACAAATAAAGACTCATAGATTGACGTAGACAGATAAAAACATTGTGATGTCACTGCTCCATTTGGCAAGGCCCGGGATCGCAGTCTCCGAGATTTAGGTATACTGTGGTCTTCTGCGAAGCAGAACAAACACCTTTGGTCCTTTTTAAAACGAAGGAGTCCTTTGTCGAACACGGGACGTTAATGTAATAGCTTTAACGAATAGTAAGTTCATCGGTTTAACTCAAAGTAGCGAAACGCGCGAGGAACGCGCGTCCGCGTTAATTACCGAATTAATTAGTTGACATCGCGTCGCGTTCTCTTCTTGCACCATCTTTTCGATATAGAGGGAAGCCTCTCCAGTCTGCTTTCTTGGGAACTATGCAGTCGATAATGTCTTCGCCACCGGCCCCGCTACCAAGGGAGCCATTGAATGACGTGCCACCCAATGTTTTGCATACTCCTCCAACACCTGATTCTTCGCCATCTTTCAAAAGAACGAAGACGCTAACCAATCTCATCAGTGAAGAAAAGCTGGTACCCAGTTTGGATGATAATTTTAACAAGCCATCATCTTCAATTTCTAGCCTTCGTCTTTTTAGCCAATTGGGATACCACAAGTCTATTACTGAATTCTACACTCGCCACACACGAGGCGAGGCACTATTAATCGCCTCCTCTGAAAACTGTTATGAACAGACCAATTCAACCCCTTTTTGCATAAGATCATTTGGACATAGCTCGAAAGTTGCTGTGGGCAATGAGGAGGGTGATGTTTTAATTTTCGACTCGGGTTTCACAAGTTCGGAGGCTGGCAGACTACGCGGATTGCGCCAATGTATACGAAAGCCACATAGCACAGCTGTTAAAGACCTGTCGATTTCAAGGAGCGACAATGTTCTGGTTTCAATTGGTGGAGATTGTCGCCTTCAACTATTTGACCTTAACCGGAAACAACACCTTGGAACTTCACAAACTGGATCTTGCAACAAAGTGCAATTCCATCCTCACACTCCTGATCGGCTCTTAACTTGTGACAGACTTGGTACCTTGACTATCCATGACCTCAGATGCTCATCACAAGATGCGGCGCACATCACTCAGAATGAAATACCGTCTTCTCACTACGACAAGACTGGGAAGCTTCTTCAAAAGACTCGTACAGGAGTTACTTCAATTGCCTGGTGTGATGACACGAGATTTGCATCGTGCTGCGAAACCAATTCAGAGATTAGGTTATGGGACACTCGTTATTTGAAGAAAAACGTCATTGCTCCATTTGTTCAGAAATCTTCCATCCCGCGGTCTCATAAAAGGTTGAGGGATTTTGGAATGGTTAGTCTGACATTTGACTCTCAAGATAACAAGTTCTGGGCGTTGTGTAAAGACGGGCATGTATATTCGTACTACGCTGAAAACCTCGACGCTGGAATCTGTGATGACCTAACATGCCCTGAAATGGATATTAAGGACTTTTATCCAAATGTATCTGTCATTAATCCCATCGAAGGTTCTAATGAAGGTTCATACATTGCTGCGACGGGCACTGGAAAGTCCGCCGTTTTATTCCCAAAGCCTTCAAGAAATCAATCTATTTTGGCCCCCCCAGTATTTTTGAACAATGGTCATTGTGATAATGTTGGAGCCCTAATCCAACAAAAGTATTCAGGTAGATTGGCCAGTATCGCCGATGATTGTACCGTTCGGTTTTGGAGCTTCAACGAGCAACTAATTGAAGACGTGAAAGGATCGACAGCTAATATGTTTTCGGGCTGGGCTGAGGAGTCTTCAAGTCAAACCTAATCTCCATTTATTTCACGTTCTCAAAATTCGGAACCTCAAGCATATTCTGTTTCTAGCGTCCGAGAGACAACCGCAGGAATGAGTGTGGGATTAAGCCAAGAAGGTAGTTTCAAACTCACTGAACATGAACACAAGAGTTTTCCCTAGCGACGTCATCAGTACTCCGAAGATTGGAGATTGGACTAAAAGGTTTTTACTATCAGGGCAGCTACGATGGCCAGCGGTGTTGGCACATAGCTCTAATAATTTAATGCATTAATCTATTTTGTCAACTTGTAGCCACCACCTGGTGCTTCTTCGAGCTTCTCTTCGTTTACCAAGAAATTGAGATAACGCTCAAGCTCCTCAACTGTCTTTGTATAACCCTTATCCGCTGGTACCAGCATTTTGAGAAATGTGTGTATTCGATCCACTGGCATTGTTCCATGATTGGTTAACATACCTCTAATAAAAGGCCAGTATAATTCCGATTCTTCCCTTGCTCGTTCCTCCTCACGAGTGAGCGTCCCACTTCCAACATCATCTACGGCACCTTCGTCTTGTCCGTCATCTTCAATTTCGCGCTCGCGAACATAATATCTCTGGGTATCATTTGGATCACGGGCCAGTACTCGTTTATTTACCCAAAACATTATCAACTGTCGAGATTTTGGTTCATCCATCTCAAATGCTTCTGATACTTGTTGAACAGTTCGCGAACCTTCTTGGTAAAACGCAATGACAGCTGATTGTTCCGGTGTCACGTCAAACTCAAGTTTTCTATCTTCCAGCTGGAGCTCTATTTTAACTGTTCCAATATTCCGAAGCCATTTCAGTCTCCTACCTTGTTTAATTTTGGAATAGCCTTCAGAATACATTTGCAGCTGGTTTTCAATGACATCTGGTAAAATGAGAGAAGACTCAGCGAATGGAGGCCAATACAAGCGAGATAGAACTTTAGCGTGAACCTTCTTTGTAATCGACCGACCTTGAATCTTCGTCGTATGCAAAGCTTTGTCAATCCGCTTACTCTCATTAATATCTTTTACCATCACATCCAGCTTTTGAAGTTCCTGTTCACCAAATCGTAACTTTAAAAATTCCAATTTCATCATAATATCATCAACTGCCTCCTTTTCTTGCAACAGCCTATCGGCAAATATCGAAACAAACTCCTTTACAAATATATCCTTGTTTTCATATAGGGAAATCAAACAACCAACTATGTCCGATGTTTTACCCTTCATAAAATCTGGTGGTGCATCTAACGGATCCGGCTGCCAACTAGGATCAGATAAATCATCAATATCATCTCCTTCTTGCTTCCCCTTTACCAGCTCTTCAGACAAATAGGCCAGCTGTGAGGACTCGTCACCCAAAAGCCCCGAAACTATAGCAGCAATTGTGTCTTCTCTCTCCCTCAAATATCTTCGAATCGGCCTAGAGACCTTTTCCAGCAAAACACCACGAGGTTCCAATATAGCAAACGACTTAATAGTTGCAATATAACCAGCCAATATATCTACAGTATTTGCCCCTCCCTGCAACAACCTTCTGGAACACGACTGTTGAAAGACGGATACTGCTGTTGCCCTCTGACTAGACTTTTTTAAGCTAGTTCTTAGGTCCTGCAAAGCTGCCGCTGAATTAGGATAGTCCACCACGATATCAAAAAGCTCCTGTATTCTGAGACTAACAATCGCATCCCCGCCTAATTCCAGTAGCCTATTTTCCATTTCCTGCCCTTCTGACCTGCCCAACAACAACTCTAAAGCTGGGATCAGGGACTGTGTCAACCACACCTTAAATGGACCCAAAACGCTCACATGCCATACCCCAGAATAGCTCTCTCTAGCATAGTTTCTGATCTCTGCAGCAATTACTTCGGCAACAATTGTTTCCAAGTCTTCCTTTAGTCCCACACCCACAAGCAGTTGATAAATTTCCAAGCCAATTGAGCTTTGATCCATGTTATGAACTGGATTCTGTTCAAAAAACTTTCTCATCCTCTTCTGGAGTTGATTATACGGCAACGCGGTACGAACAAGCGCATTAAACGACCGTTCGAAGATTTCCATGGATCTTGCTGTAAAAGGTAATAGTTGTATTGGATAATTGTAATGTTTCCATGCATCTTTTAGCACTGCAGCTATTTGAAAAACCTGCTCTGATCCATCTTCTCCATAGCCATTAGATTTTCCATCAGGCAAGTCGATCATGGGGTAGGCATGCTTCATAAAATGCTTTCGGACGTTATCTACAATAAGTGGTTAAAACTCCGGCCAAAACTGCCCTATTATCATTCTTACCAATATAATATGCAATGATGTCTTCTTCAGCACCCCTGTTATGCTCAAACGTCTCAACAATCTTCTTTGATGGTTCTTCTTTCAGTTAGTAACCGGGAACGCATTCTTTACCGTTGTCAACCTACCACTTAATCGGCTGTTGGGTCCCATCCAAATAGCAACATCCTCCCAGCTCCCGGAGCTTTTCGTTTCATCCAAGACAGTAGGACACACTGAGTCTACTGTCCGGCTCGAGAGTAAGGGGGGCATTGTAGATCAAATAAGGCCTCAGTGGACGCCTGACGTCGCGATATTAGTTATTATCCCAATGCATTCATATCTTAATTCACTGTTGCCACAGCAACGGGACACCACCTCCGATTGCCTCGCTTCAGTCTCATAACTGTAGAACAGCATCCACGATTTAAATAAACGAAAAATTTGACAAAACATGGTATAGTGCATATGCTAGAAACAGGACCAATATTCCTTGTTAAGCTTCGCGGAAAATCCCACTGGTTTTGAAGTCAAAAAGCAGTCGTAGGGGGAGTGGGAAATGACTGAAAAAAGAAAAGGCATTATATGCTCTTTTTCTAACGATGAACTTGGAACCTAATCGTAGAGCCAAAGTATGGGGGTTGGGAATCTTCTATAGTTGTTGAAATACTGGTCTAAGAAGAGCTTGGTTTATCCCGCGAAATCCACTGCAGTTCCCTTAGCAAATTTACGCGTTTTCGGGTCTGACCCCGAAACCAATGGTGCATACATTCTTATGATTAAGCCATTAAGCAACTACTACTTCCATCTTACAGAGAGATTAAAAGATGATATTATATGCAAAGCAAGTCAACACGAATACCACAACTGTAGCCATCACCATATTGGTTTGAGCATATCCGTGCGCAGCGCTGTCGGCTTCCATCTGCTTGCTCTCTGTGCGGTTCATATGGATGGCGATTTTTCTTGATTGAGAATTTTGCTGGTTTGGTAGAGTTGAGTGGTTCGCGGCGTTGGTTCTGTTAACATAGCTGTAGCCGCTCATTTCTGAGTATGATTGGTTGCCGTTTCCGTCTCCACCATTCTTGAAGTTTTTCTGTTGGATATAGTTTGAGAAACTGGTACTTCTGTTTTGCGGATGTCGAACGTAGTCCTGAGGATCTCGGATTCTTCTGTTTCTGGGCGGCGCTTCTCTTTCGCGATCATCAGGGACATATGCTAGACATTCAGAACAATCTACCGGCGGTCTAGAAGATCGTGAATTCTTGCTATCCTTAGGAGTTCTTTGTTTCATTTGACGATCGCCTCTTCGCGGTGGCGGACTTCTATCATTTTGGTCCTCCTCATCATCTCGCAAAAGATTGCGTCCACGGTTAAAGAAATCATCACTGTCATCATCGTCATCTTCAGGAACGCGACCATAGCCGTATCCGTCATTTGGGACTCTCTGATTACAGTGGTCACCATAGCAGTCCTCTGGAGCTCTTTGGTAGCAGTGGTCACCGCGACAATCATCATAGCAAGAATCGTCATCTCCGCAGTCGCTATGACCATGCCAGGGGATGTGAGGGTTGGGGAATGGGATTGGAATGTCATGGGGATCTGGAATCGGTAGGTGATGGTGGTCTTGATGACGATTGCGATGGCCATGGCTTCGATGGCTATGGCCATGGTGACGATGGTTTTGATGATGATCTGGGTGATCATGATAGTCATATTCGTCATCCGGGACGTAACTATGAGAGTGATCGTCATCAAACGGTCCTTCATTGTTGAAATCCTCGTCTTCATACTTCAGATTGTTCTTTTTGTCGTTGGAATCTGGTGGTGGTGAACGTAGATCGGAATCATCTGGGATTCTATCAGACTCTTTTTGTCTACCACGGTTCTCATCTTCTCTATCGCGCATATATGCGTCTCTATCACGA
Organism: Blastobotrys ciferrii; assembly: GCA_030573635.1. Lineage (NCBI taxonomy): Eukaryota > Fungi > Ascomycota > Dipodascomycetes > Dipodascales > Trichomonascaceae > Blastobotrys > Blastobotrys ciferrii. The sequence goes on along the minus strand of JAJMDO010000077.1, from coordinate 40,222 downwards.
TAGAACTCATCCCGATCCCTTTCTAGCCCGTCGCGGTATTGCCTCTCACGTTCGCGTTCTCTCTCAAGTTCCTTCTCCCTTTCACGTTCACGGTACATGTTCTCTCTTTCTCGGGCACGTCGGTACTTCTCCTGCCGATCGAGTTCATGCTCTCGTTCCAGCTCTCTTTCTCGTTCACGGTTTCTATATGGGTCATTTCTCTCCACTGGACGACGTCTGTAGTTGTTGTTGTCTTCACGCGTAGCAGCTCTTCTGCGGTAGGGGTCTCCTGCAGGGCTCCTTCTATAGGGGTCCTGTCTTTGAGCCTCCTTGTCCACGTTGAATTCGTCATCGTCATCATCATCGTTTTCATAAAAATCAATGTCATCGTCTTCAAAATCCTCCTCGCCTTCTTCGGGGTCAACAACAAAGTCATCAGCGCCTTCATCCTCTGTCTCTTTGCCCTCGGTTATTTGAGATGAGAGACTGGTATTGAACTTGCCATCTCTTGGGAGCTTCAATGAACCTGTCGAATTATAGGATTCCCGTTGGGAAAACCCGACAACTCTTTTTGACATAAGGTAACTGACTGTGGAGTTTGTCAAGTTACTAGCAGGCGTATCTACGGATGGTGTTTCGCCTTCACCCGGAGAATCATCGTCTACCTCTCCTGGAACCGGTTCCTCAATAATGTCTGGGAATTCCTGCTCGTCCTCATCACCTTCTCGCTCCCGTTCGTCTAAATCTCCATCCCGATCTTCCTTGCCATCGTCTGCCGGAGGTTGGGGAGCGCCTTCATCTTGAGATTTTTGTCTTCGCCATGGGATTCTAATGCGGGGAAGAGCGTTAGCCATTACCAAGTTGGTATCGTTTAGCTTGGGTGTCTGGGTTGGAGCGTTCTCTTCTTCCTCATCACATGGGTCATAAGTTCCAGTAGGTTGAGCAATGGCTGTGGTAGGCGTTGGAACAGAAGGCTTTTCAGACGGGATTTGTAGGATATGCCATTGACTTCCGTCATCGCTGTCATCGCCGTTGTCACAGTCATCCTCGTCATCGTCATCATAGTCGTGTCCATAATCATCATAGTCGTCATCATCGTCACAGTCGTCGTCATCATCATAATAGCTAGGATTTTCGTCATCAATCGGAGAACCATACTCCTCAGTATCCTGATCATTATCTGACTCGGGCTGTGGGACATTTCTGGATAGACTAGGTAGATAATCACGGAAGGCCAAATCGTAGTAGTCAGAAGTGTTTGCTGAGCCACAAGTCTCTGTGATCTTGCTGTCAACAGGAGGAACATAGTAGTCCTAGAATATTGTTAATAAAAACCGTGAATGCGGAATTCAAACCAGCAACGTACTTTTCTGTTTTGACAAAGCATTCCACAAACATCCTTGATTCCGATAAGCTGGCGACATTGACATGCCTGATCCGCAATGGCACACCCTTCAAATGTCTTCATTCCAATCGCTCTACATTCAACATATTTTGCGTCATTCTGTAAAAATAATGTTAGTACTAAAACCTTAGACCCAAGCGCCCTATACCTACACAATGAGGGTGCAAATCCTGGAACAAAGTAGTTGGCGGGACAGCTTCAGAAGACACAATTGAGGACAAAATAGACATAAAGAAAAGCATCATGCAGAAAGGCGCTGGACTAATACTAGGGAGGTAATCCATAATTGCTGATTGGGTTGTGTTCAGGTGCCAATCCAAGCGCTAGACAGGTGAGAAGTAAGAAAAAAGTTACTAAACTGAGGGAGCTAAATAAATGCAAACAGAGTTCAACTCTAATTTTACAATTGAAGGATCAAAACAAACCAGCTAATAGACTTCAATCTCCGGTGGTACGGCCTAAGAGCTCTCTGCTCTCATGGACCAAGGATGCCAACTTTAGTGTATTGGTTCTTATGAAGAAATATAATAACAGTTGATGTTAATAATCAGAACACCTGGGTTTATTCTTTCCTTGGTGCACGCCCTCAGGGTCACTGGGACTGCTTCGCGGAGGGCTGTAGTGTATTAGTTTCTTTCAACAAGTTCACGCGATCAATGGTCCAAAAAAATGTGTAAAATTAACAATTAATACGTATTCATGCAGATATACTGAAGGTTAATCTATATTAGTACAGTGTATGGTTTTGGTTCCGTTTTACCAGTGTTAAATTCGGTTTAAAAGTACAAAAAAATATAAAACGTATTCCAAGATACAAATAAAATTGCAAGTCGCGGTTAGCGTTGTGCAACAGAACGATATTAATAATATACAGCTCCTGACCTTAGATTGAGTCATCCGTTTCTCCAGCTAGTTTTTCTCTTGCTAGTTGCATGTTTCTTTAAGACAGCCATCACATTTTTGGCCCAATCGCAAAAGATATCCACTATCGATACTCATAAACTGCACAAAGAGTATTTACCCACCGGGCCATTCTTACATTAAATACTTCTATACTCGCTCCTTTCCTACCTGCAAAGTCAAATGTAGATCTGTCCCAGCAATCCCGGCTTCACCGGGTGAAACAAGGCTACAAAAAAAAAAAAAAAAAAAAGCAACAGCTTCACTTAAAAATAAATAATTTTTACACCTACACCCATGGAGCCACATCTGGGCCTAGACCAAAGGCCCCATAGTGCATCCCTAGGAACAGGACTAGCCGTGACATTCCCGCAAGTAACATTGGCCCAGCTATACAATGGCTGAGCCAAAATATTTTTCCCGAACTAGTTTCCACCAATTCGTAAAAGAGATAATTTAATTAGGGCCAACCGATGGATCAGCTAGTAAATGTATCCCAGCGTTAGTTGTTATATAGTTAGCTGATAACTACCATGCGAGACAATGTGTCAGCATGCGGAGATCGGTAGTCAACGGTGACGCGCGGCGGCTAAATCAGACAATATAAAACCACACAGCGCTGTTCTCGCACGAGACATTAGCTAAGCGATGGGGAATTCAAAGAATACCGTGACGATTATTGGGGCAGGCATGTCAGGAATTAAGGCTGCCGTGGACCTCACTAATGCTGGCGTGGATGTTGTGGTGCTCGAGGGTAGAGATCGTCTAGGGGGCCGTTTGAAGACTGTTAGAACATCAGACGGTGGATGCTATGATCTAGGAGCTTCATGGCTGCACGACTCAATTATAAACGATGTCTTTAATTATGCTGTGGAAATTGGTACTGATCTTTACTATGACGACAGTGGGTATGCTTGGTACTGCAAGGACGGGGAAATTCTACCGACTGAAAAATCACATCGGGTTTTTGCGGAGACTTTGCAAAAAGCAGCGCTTGTGTACTCTAATAGTGGTTTACCTGATGTGACATTGAAAGAATTTGCCAGTTCATTTGTGGAGAGCAAGCCATTGATTACTGATAGCAATAGAGAAATTGCACCGCAAATGGTGCGGTTTATGGAGCTGTGGCATGGTATTCCTTGGAACGTAATGTCCACTAAATTTGGACTTGAGAATCATGTTGGGAGAGACGCTTTTGTCCGTGGTGGTTATGATTCTGTTTTCAAAAGTGTACTTGGACAGGCCAATAAGTCTAAGTTGGAGATTAGGCTGAACACCGAGGTTACAAAGATTATCAGGAGGCCTAGTGGTACTGTTGAAGTGAAGACTTTAAACGGTGATACATTTGAGAGTGATTATGCAGTTGTTACAATCCCGTTAGGAGTGCTGAAAGGCGAATATACAAAGTTATTTGAACCGGCACTTCCACCTCAATTGTCTCACACGATTGACATGACTGGGTTTGCTGCCTTGGGAAAAGTTGTACTGGAATTTGAATCTGTCTTCTGGAGGACCGATCTAGATCGTTTTGTTGTTTTGGCAGACAAGAATGTCGACGAATATAAAGCAGGTCCGTTTGCAGCTCCATTATTCTTTGTCAATGGATATTTGGTCTTTGGACGACCAGTGCTGATCTCTTTAATGGCACCTCCTACTACGCAATATCTTGAAAAGAACCTCCATAAAGTCATGGAAATTTATCGTCCAGCTCTTGGTCAATTGCGCGTGGATAAGTCTAAACCCTTACCTCGTGTAACCGGGCAATACGTGACAGAGTGGACTCAGGACAAGTTTGCCAGGGGGTCATATTCGGCTTGTATGTCTGGAACAACGTTTGAAGGCTCTGAGATTCCATTCGTGGAAGGTGCTGGCAATGTAAGATTTGCTGGCGAACACACTACTGCAGATGGCGCGGGATGCGTTCATGGTGCCTTTGTTTCCGGCAGAAGAGAAGCAGCACGCATAATTAAAGAAATGAGAGAAGCTAAGAAGCCAAAGAGTAGATTGTAATTACGTAGAACTGCTTTAAATGAATGTGCTAACAAATGAATGTGTGAACTTGAGGTAGGCTCCGAGTAGAGTACGAAACTGGCCTTTGAAGAAGCAGAACAAGTGATTTTAGCTTTATTTCCGGCAAATAGAGAGCCATTGCATCTCTAATTCACAAACCGGCTGAGTAAAAAACACGCGCCGGCCTGCTTGGTCAAAACACACTAAAACCGTCTATTCGTCTACGGACATTTATTTTTCCAGAAAAAGAAGCAGAAAAGCTTTAATGCTTCGCCGGCGTTCTGTTCTACTCCAGTCCTAGGCAAAACCGACCCAGGGACCCAGAGGAAGGACTGAGAGGCCATTCGTCCCCAACTGCAATTATAGCTACTAGCGTTGATGACAAGACTAGCTCGCTGAATTTGTTTTGTGGCTTACGGTACCCAGGAAGCCCTATAGAGCAAAGGAACTGTTTTTGGTTCTTGCCTGGCAAAACAGCAGCTTCGATTCGCTTCTTCCTAAGAAGGTCTGCGTAGATACCAGTTGGGCTGAACGTTCAATGGTCGCGGTAGGATGCGTTTTGCGCGTGAATAATCGCGGTAATCAATGTTTGGTTCCGGAAAACACATCGCTATATTCCGACCCGCTAATGACTACAGAGATAAATACGCCTCTGTTCCATTTGACCAATTTACCTGCGGGTCGGGTTGATGGCCTACCCGAGTATATACCTTCGAGAGGCGAACATTTGGAGGTGGTAGGTGATACAGTTTATTGGATGCGAAATGGGCTACTGTTTAGAAAACTGTCATACTCCTCGGAGGAGGTGATCTGTGCACATTTTACAGAGTTCAATTATTTGGAAAATACGACAGATAAGAGGGCCGTGGTAGTGATTTTGTGGGATATGGCATACATTTATTTTGCTAATGGCCAGTCATACACCATGAGTATGCCGTTTGTTGTAAAGCGAGCGTTTTCCTGCCAGAAGGGATTGATATTGGAACGGGATTTGTCATCTGAAGAGGTTCGTCCTGGTTATGAGGAGGGTAGTATTCCTAAATTCTTTACGTTATTCGATCCGATTCTTGATTTAGGACTTGTTGTGTCTTCCTCGACGTCGGCTATATCTCCAGCTGAAGAATTGGCATTTCTGGGGTCCTCTTCTCATTCTTCGATTTGTCTGACGTTCAATTCAAGAGAAAAAATCCTTAATATTTACCATACACGATTTCTAAGCCACAGCAAGTCAAAAACCGATGGGCTAAATCGACGGCATTCTTCGAGAAGAAGGTCCTCATCCATGATACAACGCCCATCGCATGAATCGGAATCTAACGATGTTTCTGATATGAGTGCTTTAGAACAGCGGCTTTCATTTTCGCGGTCTGATATAACAAGTGCGATGGACAGAATGGGTACGGCTGATGTGGGGGTTGACGGTGTTCATGAGCTTGCATCAACTGGGTTCGATATTTCTACTATGCGAAAAGAGGTGATTTTAACGTTGCTAGAATCTGTCCCGTATAGTACTGAGCTAGATGGCTTAAAGGTGTTCAGCTTGGTATATCAGGATCAAGAAGCGCTTGCCATTCTGAATAAGACGGATCGGTCTGCATCAGTAATCTTTTTCAATAGATCTTCTGGTCCAGTTGGCGTGCCCAGCTCGGAGGAGACATATTCTTTTCCAGCGCAAGACATCACTACTATTAAGGGTGCCTTAGAGGACGAGCCATGCATGCTAATTGTCCTCACCCCTGAAGGCGACGGGAGTATTTTTCATCCGTTCTTAAACATCCAATCGCCAAAGATAGCATTTCCCAGTTCATGGGGTGGTGTTAGAGCACTAGTGTCAAGCCACCAGGATACATTTATGGTGGAAACCGAAACCAATGAATACAAGAGCATGTCGGTACCTCTTGAACCGTCCGATGAGTTGACACAGTTTTGTTTTTCTTCTTTGGAGACTCTTTTAGATGCACTTTCCATGGAATATTTACGATTCATTTGGCTTGGGGCCATGTCTTTAGATGAGTCATTGGATGAATGGACTGCCTTTGGTGCTACTGTGTTAAATTGTCTGATTGATTTTGAAGGATCGACCTTTTTAGTTGATTGCAATGGAGGAACCGACTATACTGAAGATCCTGATTTGTCTTCTAGAATCGCTGAGATTTGCAGGATGAATTCAATTGCATACCAGGTCCGTCAAAGTGCCATAGGTACTCAACTTGATTTCAAAGATGTCAAGTCATTTGTTGTTATGTGTTTACATATTGCAAGAGAGGAGTTGAAGCTCAATATTACTGCGAGAAGTCAGGTTGATAAGCTGGGAAGTCTGTTGGCTTGGATAGTCAACTTGGCTGGATGGTCTCAAAGCTGGGCGAGTTATTATTATGAGGAAGAAGTCATGCGATACATTGTTGTGAAAGGTAAGCTATTTTACAATGTCTTTGGCTTGTGTGCTAACAAGTTAGGTGTTGGACTGTTGGATTGTCAACAACCAATGGAAGAGCCGCCAAATATTTTTGCGACCCTCTTCAGTCAGCTGAAGCCGCCAATCATTCCGTTTATCCCACTATCAGAGATTACAAATGGTAATTCCGAGGCAGAGACGGGCTTGATTCCTCGAATAATTGCGACAATTGAAATATTCAAACGTCTTGGAAATCCAGAGCATGAGCATTCCGAGATTCTCGATCTGTTGATGCAGTTGGATGTTTCACAAAATACATTGCGGCAACTTCCTGAGGGTATCCAAGTCCCTATTCAGGAAGTTTTATCGAGATTAAAACCGCTAGGAAATGAAGAATGGTGCAACGAGGCCTTTGAACTTCTTGAACGTTATGACTTGAAGTATTTCCACACAGAAAAATTACGACCTCAAATGGCGGTCACCTCCATCAAGGAGAATCCAAAAGATATCAGGACTATAACACAAAGTGTTCAGGAACAAGACACGCTCAGTGCATGGGATGGGCAGAGTGAAGCTGATAGGTTGGCCATATCTCGGCTTATCTTTAGCGAAGATAGAAGGTTTTATGAAGTGTCAAAATTGCTACAATCATCCCGTGTTCAAATTGCAACCCTGATACCATCTCCAGATTGGTCAGAACATGAGCATTTACAACAGCAGCAAGAATTGTTCAAATCGACGGCACTGAGAGCATTTTCTGTTTCTTTGGGCAGAGCAGCGTTGTTTTATTCCGCTCGGCGTCCATTGGTAACTGAACGGTATGCGATACCGCGAATTAACTTTACATTGGTGATAAAGCCAAGCAATTCAACTGTTTCTCTTCAAAAGATGTTTCTTAGTGATGAGAACGTTGCCTGGGGATATTTCCATAACGGTATCTCGGCAGGGCTAAGTGTATCGAGACAAGCGACACACATCAGTGGTAGTTGGATTGTGTTTAACAAGCCGTCCACTCTAACGTCACAGCATGCTGGCTTTCTGTTGGGTCTTGGGTTAAACGGTCATCTGAAAAAATTGGAAGAGTGGCACATCTACAACTATCTTGGCCCCAAACACACACATACAAGCGTTGCCCTACTAATAGGTATGTCCGCTAGTCATCTAGGAAGCATGAATACCAAATTAACCAAGGTATTGTCTGTTCATGTGGCGGCTCTATTGCCTGTGGGTTCAAACGACTTGTATGTTTCCATGCTGGTCCAGACTGCTGGGTTGATTGGAATTGGCCTGTTGTATTTTAACACTCAGCATCGACGCATGACAGAAATTCTGTTGGCCGAAATAAGCACCAATGCACGAAATTGGAATGATGATTCAAAGAAGGACGAAGGATATCGTCTCGCGGCCGGGATGTCACTTGGTCTAGTGAATTTGGGAAAGGGTACAGACTTGAAAGGACTAAATGATATGCATATTGTTGAGCGGCTGTTGGAACTTGCCGTTGTTTCCAAAGATGTTCAATCTCCGGAGGTGCTTGATAGTGCAGTTCCGGGAGCGATTATTGCATTGGCATTTGTATTTATGAAAACGCACAATGAAACAGTTGTTCGAAAGATCGATGTGCCAGATACGGAACAAAGATTTGATTACATCAGACCAGATTTCCTCCTGTTGCGAACTTTAACTAAGCATCTCATCCAATGGGATTATGTTGGGAAAAATATTGATTGGGTTGAAGCGAACATCCCTGCAGTATTGCTCAAAAAGTACAAGGTGGAGAATATCAAGACACTAGACAGCGACCAAATGAGCTATTTCAACATTCTGGGTGGTCTATGTTTCGCAATGGGGCTGAGATACGTGTCGACGGGCGATGAAGAAGTGAAGCAAACCCTGTTGCATTACTTGGATTGGGTGATGAAAATGTGTGAACTTCCAATAATCAACACGGATCAAAAGCTTGTAAAGCGATCGATTATGAACGTACAATGTCTCATCAGTCTTTCTGTGTCCATAGTGATGGTGAGCAGTGGCGATTTGGATGTGTTTCGCCGACTTCGAATGCTGTACGCTCGAACCAAGAAAGAACAGCCTTTTGGCAACTTTATGGCAAACCAAACTGCCATGGGCCTTTTGTTCATGGGTGGTGGACAGTATGCGCTCAGCAATTCAAGCTTTTCAATTGCTTGTTTGATCATGGCATTTTATCCATTATTCCCCTCGACACTACAAGACAATCGAGCGCATTTACAGGCGCTCCGCCACTTTTGGGTGCTGGCCGCAGAACCACGATGTTTGGTGACTCGGGAAATAACTTCACAAACTCCGTGCAACGTCGATATTGAAATTTCCCTTAAGAATAGCACTGAGATTATTCGCAAGACTGCACCCTGTGTTATTCCACAACTCGACATTATCAGCACAATAACCACTATCAGTAACGAATACTACCCAATTCATCTTGATTTTGAGGCCAACAGCACTCTTGTCGACAAATTCAAACGAGATCAAAACATTTACGTCTCCAAAATGAGCACAACCGAAACAGGCAACGCCATGCTTGAAATCCTGCGCAAGTCTACGGACGACAATCAAGAGGACAGAAACGACGAATCCAAAAACTGGCTGTCAAATGTCTTATCGCAACTAGGACTCAACAAGCTAGAAAAAGGCCTTGTGCTCCCCACTAAAGATATCCCCGCCGAATCATACCTTGACGCAACTGTGGTGGACATGAAGCTCACTTTAGAATCAATGGCAAAACATCCTAAAAATAAAGAGGATTTATGGAACCTCAGAATTCTCTTTGCATTTGCCGAAAAATACAGACCAGAAGAAGACCTGCGTTTTGTTTCTCGCCCCACAATCGACAAACTTAAAGTCGACCTATGGCGATTCAAAAGCCAACTCACCTAACACATACTATTTATTACTATAGATTCAAAACTATTCTAACAAACGATAATTCCCGCACTAAAATCCATACTAGTTAATTGTCCCCAGCTCCCCTCCTCCCGGGGTTGGCATTGCCGAATATCGGGTAAACACATTATTCGAAAGTCCTTGCTGAGCCAGGGGGGGGTAGGCCCCCAGGAACATCTGTAAGGTTTATGGTACAGTTGACCCAGTCTGGCCTCGCCAAGGTATTGGTGGCGGGTATCGCTCCAAAATAAAGAACGGACTATATACCACGTCACACTACAGAGGTGGCTCTTCGGTGAAGCCACTTTTTCTTTATCGGAAAAGACGATTCTGCGAGGCTAATTGTCGCTATTTGAATGGATTCATTATCGTTATGGGAGGATGCTAAACAAAAATGCTATTTTTATTAAGAGTTTGAGACGCCACCGATAGCTTGGCCGACCTTCACCTTCTGGCCTGGTTTGACGTTGAATTGAAATGATTTTGGGGCTTCAAAGACAAGCACGACGGTAGAGCCGAGGTTAAAGCCACCCATTTGCTGACCCTTAGAAAGAGGGTAGCCACCGAGAAGACGGCTGGCTTTGGCATAGTTTGCCTCGTAGCAGGTGGCCTTTTTAACCTTTTTCTTTTTCTGGGAGCTAGTGTCGGACGAGGCAGAGGATAGGGAGGCGGTGGAGGACTCCATACTGCTGTTTTCTTCCGAAGCCGGTGGTTGGTCAACCTCGTAGTATGTGTTGGTACGGAGATACTTGTCAAAGTGGATCTTGATGCTGCCAACGTTTGTGGCACCAACCGGAGTCATGCTAAAGAAGCCATATTTCCATCGACCGAGCAAGGCCACACGCTCATTGAGACAAAAGAGGTTTTGCAGGCGGGTTTGGAAGTATGGAGAGACAGAATAGAGTTCACCGGCAAAATGGCGACGTGTTTCGGCCACCCAGTTGGCTGGAGAATGGAAACGATGGTAATCACCAGGAGCGAGATAAACAACCGTGAAGAAGAGCTCCTTTTCACTGCTAGGGGTGAAATCAGGGGCCATAAGATCCTTGGAAACAGTGGTGACAGAGGTATTGCTGACTCGACGATAGGACGCGTCACCAGCATCTTCTGTTTCCTGTGGAGGACGATCAGCAGACTCGGACCCTCTTGGATGGCTGTCAGAGCCACCAATCAGATCGTCCAGGGTGTATGAGATACCGTTCATGACGGCGAATTCCTTGTGACGTTCCAACACTTCGTCTCGGTTGTGTGTGTCAAAGTCCACGACATGATGCGGTGCAGAGGAGGACCGCGAGCTGCCCAACAATGCGTCCAACGAGTAAGTGATACCCTTGACCTGTTCAACCTTTTTATCGTGTATTACACCCATGTGGAGCACTGTTCCATCAGCAGGAGAAACCAAAGGACTATTTTCATCCACGGGTCGTACACCAGGTTTAAGTTCTCGGTAAAAGAATTCGCCAAGATTTGCATACTTCGTCAAATCCTGTTCAGCAACCTCGTCCAGATTGACACCAAACATGTAAGAATAGAGTTTGAATCCAGGTGCACGCATCCAAACGGGGAGGGTGATGTCATTGAATCGGCCCCACAGACGCGACATGGCCTTTAGAGGCAGCGTGCTGTAGGCAGCCACCTGCCAAGGCTTCGCCGGCTTGGAATGGAACGCATCGAGCTCCTCCTCCTGCTGACTTTGTCGTTTTCTTCGAAGCACGCCCCACAGAATCAGCGACACCGCAGGCACGGTCCACCAACGGAGGAAACGACGGTCCTTGCGCGTGCTGTTTTTCTGCTGCGAATAGGAAGAACTGAACCGACGCGAATAAAAGGTTCTAGCAAACTCCCGGGGTCTACCGTTCTTAATTGCCGGCAGGTAGCGGAGGCCGGTGCGACGAACTACAAAGTTTTTCGGGCTCGAGCGAAAGTTGTGGATGCCGCGCTTAAACTGGGCCACAGGGTTATAGTAATAAAATGGATTTCTCCGTGGCCGGGGAATTGAAGGAAAGGGATACTTGACGCCATTGCTCGACGACCCGTTACCGCGACCACCGCTGGTTTTGGCAGCAGCCGTGGCACTGGCTGCCGAGCTGTGCAGCGCTCGAGATACAGTTGATGTACCCGCTCGACGCGAAGCAGCCGAGGCGCCTCTAAAGGCGTGTATGTAGGGAGACGGCATCAGTGTGCGTGAGTTGAATCCAGGAGAGGAATTTGGCTAATAAGTGGAGAATTTCACGAAGACAGACAAAACACAACAGCTAGGTAAGGTAAGGGGATGCGCGGCGCGCCCCCCGGTGGAGACATGGCCCTTTATATTTAGTCCCTCGCTTAGCTTCGATTCCCAGACACGGCAGCAGCAAAATACATCATAACTAGACGGCGCGCGCGCACCCTTCCCAATGAGACAACGATCGTCGATTGCAAATACCCCATCGGACCGGCGACCACCAAGGCTTATTGGGACCCACGAGCACGATATTTCATGCGACCTATAGCGAGCCCGGAATCGGTACAAATGTATGGTCAAAATGTGCCACAGGTCATTATACGGGGTCTGTACGGTAGACAATGTTTTGTGTGGGCTGGCATGGCGAACATGATCGACCTGGTTCGTACCCGTGGGCAATGCATCGGCGCAGCGCCGTTTCCTCCGCGTAAGTGCCAGCATGCATAGATCCAGATTATCTAATCATAGATCTGGTGCGGCTCAAACAAATTGAACAACCCATCTCTTCTGGCACTTATAAGGTAAGACAGGCTAAATACGCTCTAATCACTTTCTATCCCTTGTTTCATACCCTTTGTCTGAAAATCCAGACCTCAGTGGGAAACCGTGGGTTCATAATTGAGGGTGCTCTCTGCGTCTCGGGCGCCTGCAGAAGTCTGCTTAGGTAAACAATTATTAAGAAATAATTGGCCTGGCTTCGGCATTGGAGTAGTTTTTTGAAGCCCCCAGCTCCCCCCCCCCCTTTTATCTTCAGAGTTTCTGGGGGCACGCCCCCAGACCCCCTGGGTCGGCTTCGCCGAGTTTTGGGTGAAGGAAAAAAGGCAGGAAAGGTATGTGATTGGTTAGCAGAACCGATATATCTTCTAAATGTCTAGCTATAGAAAAGAATAACAGTATTATTGGTAGTGGCCTCGCGGGTCTAGCGCTGTTGGTTCTTTTCTGGAAAAAGCTGAACAGGACTACGAATTTTACTCTCGGTGTTAACGCGTTCGGTTCTGTTCTAGGACGAAGCTACTAGTTGGAGCCTCGCAGAGCTACCGATTTTTGTTTTTTTTTCTGGAAAAGAACAAATAGAACCTGCTAGTAGTGGTAGGTAATATTTTTTTGGAAGCGAACGAAAGGATAACGAGTTCATTAACGCTCATAGAATAAAGTGGAGGTGGGACGGGATAGAAGGTTGCCTGGTTTGCGAGCCGTCGCTGTACCAAGAAGTAAATTGTATCGAGACAAATTATAAATCTGCATATGTATGCTGTGCTTAGCACAGCAGGGATAACCTGACAATTTTGTACAATGGCCTCAAGACTATGTCATTTAGTATAGCCTTGGGATCCGGAAGCTTTCTGTGCTGTCAGTTGATAGAATATAGTTAGCCCTGTTAAGAGGAGCAGCCGCGATAGTATATATATATATTTCTCAACTTCTAGGTACCGGTTGACTAGCGCAAAGACTAGTAGCCGCATTACTATGTGCAAAAATATCAAACTATAGCCATAGAGACCTAGCTGGAATCACTAGTACTCATCGATCGATATCGATATCACCTGGCCCATGCATCTTGTTTACCAGGCTAGGCCTAAGCCTAGGTACGAGTTAACTACAAGCGTACGCGTACGTATATATATATATATAATGTATACGTATACGTACGTTAATTTTACTTTTGATTATGATATATATATTATATGACATGCAGAGGGCATTACTTTGTTTATACAAAAAGAAACAAAATTAAATCTCCGGCCGGCCACTTGCCGGCTCCAATTCATTAAACATGACACCACGGAATCCGTCAGGGTTGTGGTCGATAGCCCCATAGTCGAATGACTATTGGAGCGTTGTACTTGCTCTCATTTAAACAGAACCAAACAATATGCCCGAGAGCTTCAACCCAGCAGACCTGGAATTGGTGCCGAACCTCCGCGAAGTGGACACAGGGGCGTGGGTTCGTATCGCCCTAGAAAAGAACAATTATAGGCTAACAATTATAGTTCATCTCATCTATCTATGGAATAGAAGGCGTTTTCGGCAGTTAAAATTAATGAACACCTAGGTTGTATTTGTTCTTTTTTAAGAAAACAGCTGAAGTTGGAGGTGACCCCAAAACGTGGTTCATTGTATCAAGTAAATTCCATTACGAACCCATAGATTACCAAACACACACCAGCTGTATTTGCTAGGCTTCGAAAAGTGCCAAGGACGTTAACCCGTCGAGCTTCGATTTGTTGAACCTTGGAATTGAAATTTTCGCGACGCCGACCTAGGGGTTTGAGCGTTTGTAGTCTGAAAAGAAGAATAGCAACACTGATGTTCCTCACCGTAAAAACGTTATCCATGTTGGACTCGTGAATTTAGAGATAGCCCGAATCTACGTGAAGCTGACTCAAATAATTTGGCACTCCCCAAGAAAAAAACTACTAGGAAGCCTGGGTAACGATGGACAGAGATGAGTCTAACAAAATTTTGTAAGACTACTGTGTTTTTTCTAGAATTCACTTGTTTGAGTAAATGGGGTTTCGGGGTTTGTATACAAATGCCGAATGATCGATGACCGGTGAGCTCCGATACAAATCACTGGAAAAAATGCTGGAACTGCCCCTGGAGGTTGTGGAGTTGGTGTGTGAGTATGCTAGTGTTGATGACTTGCTGAATTTAAGGGGCGTTCATAGCTGGTTGAAGGAGATAGCCACTAGCGCTATACCGGTTGAGTGTCAAGTACTGGAATGTCCAGGCAGCGGCGACTCTGGTGAGTCCTTGGGCTCCGATAAAATGATAGTTGCTCCAGCGTTGAGAATTGAAGGGAGGGAGTTGGTATGGGTTGGGCACAACCAGAGGTGTTGGGTCCCACAAATAAAGGAAGTTGTAATTAACTTCTCCCATGTGTCCTTGTGTCGTGAAGCGTGGAACTGTTTACAGTCGTTGAAACTTCATCAGCGGGTTTGGGTCAAGTTCGTTCAGCCAATTAGGATAAACCAGGAGTATCAGCAACTGATGAACAAAATTGGCAGGTCAGACTTGGATTGCAAGCTAATGTTAAGCTTGACAGCCTGGTATGAGAATGACCAATTAACCTTAGACACCAAGGTGACATGCATACGGTTGCTGATAGACCGGCAAATGGTTCACGGATTTGTGGCGCCTAAATTATACGTGTCACATCAATGTAGTCTGGACCTCGTACTTGATTTTGACCCACGTGACGAAGTTGGCCGACCGACTAATAAGAGAGACAAGAGTGAGTATCTACCGCACATCCAGAGTCTATACCGATGTCTAAATTGGCAAAGAGTTGAATTGCGCAACGTTGATCATTATTGCCTGGCTTCCGTATTCTCAAAATTAGAATTCCTGGCGTGTAGGGAGCTGACAATTAAGGATTACACTGACCTTAGTGTGGTCAGTACACCGATCGAATGCCATGCAACCGAGGTTACCATTGAAAGATCATCTTTTCTCCAGATTCAGAGTTTTGACTTCCCACATGCCACAATGCTGAAACTTATCGATTCGCCTGACCAGAACACAGGGGAGCATATCAGCCCCAATTCCGGCGTGTGGCAAAACGTTCTCCCGAGATTACCTCAACTGAGACACTTGAAAATAAAGAACTTGGTACTATGGGATGATTCGGACCTTTCCACGTTACTCAAGGGATTAGTTGGATCGCTTAACTTGGAAACATTACATATCACAATCTCATTCCCTTCGGGCTTGACTCACGAAGACTTCGACATCACTGACGGTTTCATAAGCGAACTAGTTTCAAACTGTCTAAGTCTCCAGTCAGTCTCTTTCGCTGACTCAGAAGAAAAATCATTCTATAGCCTCCTCTATGATGATATTCAAACACTAAGATTCCCTTCCAGCTCTCCGGAGACATAACCCATCCCTGGAAGACAAACCTATAATAAGAACATAATTCATTGGAAATTGTATTTTCTAAAACTTTTCGATCCCTCAGCGTTCGATGTGTGGACCATAGGGAGACTAAACTTGTGTCAACCCGAGCGACGAAACAGATTTTTGTCTTTACTTTTCTGAAAATATGGACGCCGTTCGGAATAGTTCGCGTTTCTATTATTGTATCAATTGCATTTCTGGGGTCCCCCCCGAGACCTCTGGGTCGGCTTCGCAGAGATTTGGGTGCTATAACTCATCTGTATAGAACAGCTGTCCTTTCCCTTAGGCACAACGGAATTCGATGATAAATAGAACTTCTGTACAAACAATTAATCAACTAAAGGCCCACTTTGCAAGCAAGAGAAGCATAAAGCGTTGTTCAGTTTCTCCTACGATTTTTTTACCCAAGACCCGGCGAATCCGACTGAGGGGCTGGCGGCGTCTCCCTAGGAAATCGACCGGCATATAGCAGTACATCTCATTACGCGCCTGGCAGTTGGAGTTTTCTGGGCGTAGATCTTTTTTATCTAATCAATCGGATCAATTGGGTTAGGGCGCGACGCGAGAACACGCGCGTATCGATCTGAAATTTAAAGATATCAAGGACAACAGGGGAAGGAATACGGTAGGAAATGTTTATAGGGATTTCAGGGACGCGTTGCTCGGGGAAGAGTGAGGTGGCCAGATACCTGCAGAGACAGGGGTTCACGCGTTTGGAACTTGCGAAAGATGGGTGTGACCATGGGGAGGATGAAAATAATGGTTCGTGTAATCCCGAAACGGTGGAGACATTTGTTTCTGCCGACGAGATGCTTGAATTCGTGACCACGCGTTGGAATCAGAATTTCGTCACCTCAGACATTTGTTCTGTCGAGGTCCTTGAAAAGTTGTCGCATAGACCATTTTTCCTCCACGTTAACGTCGAGGCACCCACGGTTCTTCGTTGGCGGCGTTATTGCGACAAGTATCGCGGCGGGGAAGCGCTTTCATTAGACGAGTTTGTCATGCTCTCCGACAAACTGCAGTATAACAAGTCCGATGGATTGGCGGCCGTCTGCAGCCGAGCCAAGCTTAGCATTGTTAATCAGAGCGAAAACCTGGAAATGCTTTACATTGAGCTCGGAAAGCTCAATCTGCTTGACGGCAGCCGGTTGCGTCCTTCCTGGGACGCATATTTCATGCGATTGGCCAACCTGGCTGCGCTACGAAGCAATTGCATGAAGCGTCAAGTGGGTGCGGTTCTCGTTCGAGATAACCGAGTCATCGCAACGGGATACAACGGCACCCCGCGAGGCTTGACCAATTGCAATCAGGGCGGATGCAAACGGTGTAACTCTGGAAACTCTTCAGGTATAGACTTGAAAACATGCTTGTGCCTTCATGCTGAAGAAAACGCGCTCTTGGAGGCCGGCCGCGACAGGGTGGGCCATTCAAGCTCCATCTACTGCAATACATGCCCTTGCCTCACCTGCGCTATCAAAATTGCACAGAGTGGAATAACCGAGGTCGTTTACTCCCAGTCATATAGTATGGATACCGCGACCGCGGAGATTATGCGCAGTGCTAACATCAAGCTACGCCAATATTCTCCTCCAAGCGAAGGTCTAATTTTATAGAACATTCAGAACATCTGTACATAACAACTCAAACTAACTAGTTAAATCTCTGACCTCTCTGACGGCCTTATTGGAAAAAGGAACAAAGGGTTCGCGGAAGATAAGTGATATCCATAGCCTCGAGATAAGCGAGCAAAGGATGTCTGGGTCACGCTCCCTAAAGTAGAATATTTGAACACGTCAAGTATTGTCCTTATTTTTCAAGAAAAAGAAGCAAAATGCGTAGGTTTTCGCAGAAGACGCGGATACCCACATCTGCGAATGAAGCGAGCCGTGACCCAGAAAAATAATTCAATGCAACTGTATGGAACTATTAGCCACCAGAAAAAACTTCAAAGTATATCACTGTATTCATTATTACACACACTAAGTTTCCTTGAACTCATATGGACCCGGTTTCTGAGCGACGTCAAAGTTGAGATCACCTTCGGGGATTTTCTTGCCATCATAGGAGATTTCACCGTGGATGTTGTCTCCAGGGACAATTGGACCAACTCCCTTAGGAGTACCGGTGAGGATGATGTCACCAGGCTCGAGGGTCATCACAGAGCTCATTGTGGACAGGATTCTGGGAATTCTGAACACCATAAGATTTGTAGAGTCGGACTGCTTGGTTTCACCGTTAACCGTGAGATTGAGATAAGCGTTGTGGGGGTCAGGGATATCGGACTTTTTAATGTACTTGGACAATGGCAAGAAGGTGTCGAAGCCTTTGCCAATGGTCCATGGAAGACCCTTCTTTTTGGCCTCGTCCTGCACGTTTCGGGCCGTCAGATCCAAAGCCAACGCATAACCCTCAATGGCGTCCAAAGCCTCCTTTTCTCCAAAAGTTGACGGATCCAGGTTCTGCAGTCGCTTAGATAGGATAACTGCCAGCTCTAGCTCATAATGCACCGTCGTCCCCTTCGGAACCAGGATCGGGCCCTGGCCCGGATGGATGACCGAGCTCGAAGGCTTTAGGAAATAGAACGGCTGCGCAGGAGCCTTGTTATTCAACTCCTTGATATGCTCCACATAATTCCTTCCAATACACAGGATTTTCCCTGCTCTCTTCGCATACGAATACGCTGACATGTTGTGTTTTGTTCTCAGTGGGCCCCTCTAAACCCAACAAAACCCCTTCGCCCCCACACACCCCACCTTAGGTTTTCATGAATCAGAACCACTTTTTGCTTCTCTTTCTAGAAAAGAAGAATATTCCTGGATCAATTGACTTGATATTAGATCGACCGCGGTTCTCGGGGCCGCGCACCCCCAGCCCCCCTGCGTCGGCTTTGCTGAAGGTCCGGACAGCGGCGGACCAAACGTACGCTTATTTATTTATTTATTTTTATTTTTTATGGTAGAGGATAACCAAGACACTTCTATAGAAAATTAAGCTCTGATATTACCAGAAATTCGTGAAGCGGACTCAGGGGGGTTTGGGAGCGTGCCCCCCAAAAAGAAGACTAAGAGAACGATCGACATTACTTTTTTAGCGTATAATATATTCGTACGTATGAAGCAAGTAGTAAATATTAAAGGGGTATAAAAGACATGTTATAGGGGCCAGAAGCGAGCTCGGCAGTTAGAGTTCGTATGGAGCTTGTGATGTTTGTGGTGACGGTGTTGAGGGCGACTGAATAATTTTGAGTAAATGGAAGAGAAATCATCTTTGGCCTTGGATTTTTTTGCGTCGAATACGCTTTTGGCCCTGGATGTTATATGATGACTTCGTTTTCTAGCCCGAGTGATGGCTGGGTCATCGCTTGTTTTGAAATGGCGGCTATAGAGCTGGGATACGAAGTCGCCGGCGTCCTGCTTCCATTTCAGCATTTGATGCGTGCTGTGGTCCGTGAGTTGTGACAGCTTTTCTTGCGCCCAGAGGGATTGCTCATTCATTGATCGAGACATCTTTGCGGCATGCTCCTTTGCACGTTCGCGTGCTTCAGGAATCTGAACGTCTTTAAGTGTCTGTGCCGATTGTCGCAATTTGCTGTAATGCTCCAAAAGCGTGTCCCCCACTTCGGTTACGTGTGGTTGAGCTAGCTTTATGTAGTAATCTGCCGTTTGCTTGAAGTCCTTCGCGGCATTCACCATTGTGAATACAAATAACTCAGTAATAGACATAAACTCCTTCCAGACTTGTACTGCAGTTTGCCTTATGTAACCCTTTCGGACCTGTCGTACGAATTCGTAGTATAGTTCTGAGAGGCCAAGGTCTTTGAGCTGTTGTGCTGAGATTGCCATTTGTGGTGCATCGTTTCTGTAGGCAACCACTTGTGGACCATCCTGGGTTTCTTCCACCCTCAGCACAATGATAGACTTCTCCCCAGCAGTCGCCAGTGCTTTCAAATTTGAGTTGACTCCAGATGCAGTGATAATATTGTTGTTTGCCATCGAGGTAACTGTCTGTGTGACTGACGTTGCCGTAGAGTAAACTGCAATGTTTGTCACCGAGTTGTTCGTAGTGAAGAGTCGTGCGAACGGCGAGTCCGGCTTTGATCTCACTATAACATAAGGAGCTATAACAAAGAGAACCAGATAGATGGACAACAAGGTTAGAACTCTGCCTTTTCGAAAAAAGGATTTGTGGAAGGACAGGACGGTCAGATCTGTCCTTTGGATAAGCTGCGGTGCGGGGACAGGATGACCTCCGTCCAACAGGATCCGCTCAAAGTCCTCAAACTGCAGATGACGATGAAACTGAGACGGGATCAACGGCGAGAAAAGAATGCTTGCAGTGTTTCCCGGCTCATGGGAAACTGAAATTGGCGCGTTGGAAGAAAATAGGAACCTGTGGGTGGCAAATTGGTGGAGATAGATGGGTGTATCAGCTACCGTCACTGCCGGAATATCGTGTTTCTTTAGAACTGAGTAAACGTCAGCCAAACAGAATCCCTGTTCCAAGGACCCATCGGACAACTGAACCAGTGCCACAGTGCAACCATCCAGGTTGAGCTGCTCAAATCCATGAACCTTTCCGGTGGCGACCGATTCAACTGTCGGCTCACACGCCTTGGAATCAGCAAAATAGCAATAGAAACAGTTGTAGCGGGATGAGTTGTCTTCATCCTTTCCCACCTCCATATAATGTGACATCAGCTCCTTTACGGAGTCTCTGCTGCGACCAAAGCCAATCAAGTTGATCCAGGGCAAGAACCCCAGCCGACTGGACGTCACCTCAGTGGGAGCAAGTCTGAGCACCCTCTGCTCAGCTTGATCGTAATCAACACCCCGATATATCAGGCTCCTAGTCTTCTCAGAAGAGTCCCCCACACAAAAGGAAGAAGATGAAGAGTCCATCATCAGTGGCATCCGCAACGTATTATTGCTCCCTGACAACGACACCATGGATAGGTCCGGCGTCTCCAGAATACCGTACCCATTTCCGGAAGTAGTTGAAGGGGTGGGTGGCGGTGAACGCTCTTTTGCGTCGTTCCCATAGTAATCATTGTCGTCCAGGTCCAGACTGGAGGCGCTCTCTGACAGCACATAATGTTCCTCATCATATCCATCACTTATAACAGACAAATCGTCATCGCTGACCCTGGAAATAATGTCATAGGAGGATTCCAGAGTCAGATCAGTGGCGGAAGACGATGACGACAACGGACTGTGACAGTCCTCCTTATCAGCAGCAGCGCCCTTTGCCATTTCTTCTATCTACTAATACCGTGCTACAAATCGCAGTCATCAGCTCCTGGTTCTGTCAACTCTGTCTACAAAATACTCACACTAGCACTGACTCTTCTGCTGCTGAATACACTCGTAGTATATGGGAAACAAGAAAGCTAATGTGAGCTTCTGCCCTTATCACCCACACAGGTTCCCCGTTGCCAGGCCAACCGTTATAATCAATTATCCGCGCGCGCATCACGTGGCGTCCTGCAGCAGATGCTCTTCGACGCCACCGTCAATCTAGTAACCAACAAACAATGAATACACCGAGCTTTAGACATTATCTAAATATTTTACCCGTCTATATATATGCGCTCTAAAGCCATGCAACGCTAAACCTACGGTAAATCCTCCCTTCTCCAGTCATTCGAATAGCAATATACTTGTTTTTTATTCGCGCGTCGCGCCGCGTTCGTTGGGTCAGGGGAAATGATCGACCATCCCATGCAACAACTATTTTCCTTTAATTAGTCCATCTTCCCCAAGAACCACCAAGCTTCTAGCTATACTTTTCTCCATAACAAACTTTGTAGCTTGGCATTAGAATTTCGCCTATTTCGCGGAGTTTGGCATAAATTCCATAACTACAGTTTAAGAGATAGGCCTAGCGGCTGCACGCCCTCAGGCCTCTTGGGTCTGCTTCGCAGTAGGGTCAATCCTGTATACGCCTTAAGATATAGCTGGGACCAATATATCCCATTCCCCGGCCCGGCCCCATTAATTAGCTAGGGTCGTAATATGAAACTTATGACAGGAATTCACCAGAACACGTATTGCAGAATTCTTTGTACAGTGAAAGCACTACCCACCCATGTACTACAACTGGCAGCATACCTTTCAGAAAAAATCTGAAAAATATGTGAATCTTCTTTTAGGTTTCCAAATAATAACCCAGAACGTGTTGTTCTCTTTCGCCCAATATCAAATAATCCATTTTCCGCTAAGCCAACACAGGGAGTTTGGGCCCTTTGGAAGCCAGGCCTCAAAAATCAATCAGATGCAAAGATAACACTTACCTCCTATTCGGCGAAACTGACTCAAGTAGATTGGGCGCGTGACTCCAAGAAACCAATTGATAAAAGACTCTGATAGGGATGAAGTTGTCAGGGGACGCGACAATTTGCGCGCCAGGAAAATCTGGGGAAGCAAACTGAAGGCGGATCAAGATCGACACGGTTAGAATGTAGGGAACCAAAATTTTGGAACAATGAGGGTTTCTTAAACATAAACAAGTTCATGTAAGGGCGGATTAGATTGCTCGCTAATCTTCTCTCTAATCTGCTAGAGTTGAAAAAATTAGGAACGCGACTATCTTTTTTCGGTCGGATCGGGTGCCGATCGGCGGACCGCCGCTGGTTGGTGGCTTATCGAAGGAATGACAAACTAAACCACTTTCGTTCGTTGCTCCCGATCCGGACAGATACAGGAGTGCGCGAGATCGAAAATTTCGATTGGTGTTTTGTCGCAGGTTTTGCGTTTCGTTTTTCTTTTCCCCTTCCCCCAGCTGTCTAAGCACTTGATTGACACTTGATTGCGCAAAAAGGGGCTATTCGGTTATAGATCACACAAACATGACTTCCAGCACGGACGAACGACAGGAATCGTCGGCTTCCCACAGAAGACGCTCGTCGTCCGAGATTGATCCATTCTCCGTCGCAGAGGTGTACTATGGCCCGGAAACGAGCCCGTCGTCCAAGAAGGGCTCCAAGCTTGCACGGGCTCGAACGCTTTCAACGGTAAGTGCGATTCAGGGATAAGCTACCCCTTAAAATCCTCAACAACAATAGCAACAACGACAACAGAATGAGGGTTAATATTTATTAGGGGGCTAAAAAGTCTATCGAGAATCATTGCTAATGCCCTTTAGATTGACACCAATGGCTACTCAAAGGTCTTCCCCAGAAGAAGGGGCTCACAAGGTATGTGGCTGAAGAATCCGCGCAACGCTTCCTTGAATGATACTAACGTGACTCATAGACGAGTACATGGAACCAAAGAAGTTCCTGATCAACGTTGATTCAACTTTGAAAAGGTTGTTGGAATCCGAAGGTAAGCACCCTCTTCTCAACTTACCCTTCCTCACAATTTCTGCTTCACTCTTCCTCACAATTGTTTTTTATGACCCTCTGGATCGCTTCGCAGATCCTGAGAATCTATGAATTGATTATGGGGTACGCGCCCAGTCCGCTTCTGATTTTAAGATTGAATGGCTTTCCTGTAGCAAAGCAAAGATTACCTGATTAGCCAATTGAATCTTACGGATAAATTCTGTCTGCCGTTCAAAATTGCAGATATGGCTACATTATGGGATTGTGCAAAACAGACCAGAGCTTTTGCTTTTCTTGAAAGAAGTAAGAGTATGGGCTCTATGGGTTTCTAGCTGTTTGGGCACTTCTCGCACAGCCAGTGCTCTGCTTTTTCTCTCTTTCTAGAAAAAAGAAGAAAGTTGGCTCTAGGGATTTTGTGGAAGGGTGAGATAGTTTGATATGTACTAATGATGTGAATTTAGATACGGATAGGAATTTTCAGATTACGGTAGAAGATGAGGGACCGAAGGTGTTGGAATTGGGGACTGCGAATTCGAATGGGTTCAACAAGTTCCAAGTTCGGGGAACATATATGCTGTCGAATTTGCTTCAGGAGTTGACTTTGGCCAAGAAGTTTGGTCGAAAGACTGTGGTGCTGGATGAGCGTCGATTGAATGAAAATCCTGTTTCACGTCTTTCACGGCTGATTTCTAAACAGTTCTGGCATGCGTTGACCAGACGTATGGATAAAAACATGATTGATACAATTGCTCTTGACACAAAGATTCACGATAATCCGCGAATCTACGTGCCACCTAGAGAGAAGGAGCAATACGAGTACTACAAACAGATTTCTGACGAACGTCCTGATTTGCAGTTGGACGTCCAGTATCTGCCGGAGAATATAACACCGGAGTGGGTTGTGTCGGTCAACAAGAAGCCAGGATTGCTGGCTTTGGCCATGAGTAAGATCAGAGACTCTGAAACCGGTGAGTATACCTTTCAGGGCGTTCCGTACGTCGTTCCTGGTGGTAGATTCAATGAGCTGTATGGTTGGGATTCATACATGGAGTCACTTGGTCTTCTTGTGGATAATCACGTGGAGCTCGCAAAGGGAATGGTTACCAACTTTTGCTTTGAAATTGAGAACTACGGTAAGATTCTCAACGCCAATCGTTCCTACTACCTGTGCCGCTCTCAGCCGCCATTTTTGACGGACATGGCATTGCGTGTGTACGACAAAATCAAGCACACGTCGGGAGCACTTGACTTCCTGGAGATGGCTGTCAAGGCCGCCATTAAGGAATACCATAATGTTTGGGTGTGCGAGCCTCGTTTGGATAAGAAAACTGGGCTGTCGAGATATCGACCCGATGGAAAGGGTATTCCACCGGAGACTGAAGCCTCACATTTCCATCAGCTTCTTGTTCCGTTTGCTAAACGCTATCATTTGTCATTGGAGGAGTTCCAGGAAAAGTACAACAGTGGTGAGATCCAGGAGCCGATTCTAGACGAGTATTTCCTCCATGACCGTGGTGTGAGAGAATCCGGCCATGACACCAGCTACCGACTTGAGGGCGTCTGTGCAGACTTGGCTACGATCGATTTGAACAGCTTGTTGTACAAGTACGAAGTAGACATATCGTACATCATTCGAACCAAGTTTGACGATAAGCTCCAGATGGAAGAGGGGCACGTTGAGACGTCCGCAATTTGGGATCGTCGATACAAGAAGCGTAAGATCGTCATGGACGAGTTGATGTGGGACGAAGAAGCAGGCATGTTCTTTGATTATGACACCAAGGTTCAGAAGCGTAGCGACTATGAAACTGCTACAACATTCTGGGCAATGTGGGCTGGACTTGCCTCTCCCAAACAGGCCACCAAACTCGTTGACAACGCTCTGCCCAAGTTTGAAATGTTTGGAGGCTTAGTGTCGGGTACTGAGAAGTCTCGCGGCGCCATTGGCTTGAACAGACCAAACCGTCAATGGGACTATCCATATGGCTGGGCACCACAACAAATGCTTGCCTGGACTGGCCTGATGCGTTATGGCTACCACGAAGACGCACAACGCCTCATCTATCGCTGGCTCTACATGATCACGAAGGCGTTTGTTGATTACAATGGCGTTGTCGTCGAGAAGTACGACGTCACACGCCCTGACGACCCTCATCGGGTTGATGCAGAATACGGAAATCAGGGCACGGGCTTCAAGGGTGTCGCCACCGAAGGCTTCGGCTGGGTGAACGCCTCCTACAGCTATGGCCTCACATTCCTCACCAGCTTTGCCAAACGCTGCCTCGGCACTCTAACAGCACCGGACGAATACTTATCCTCTCTTTCTAAAGAAAGCTTGCTCAAAAAAAAAACAGGCCACGCTTCCTTCGACGTTTCTGAATTCCAGGACGAGTAGATTAAGCAACCTACCCCGCCTCCAACAAAAACAAAAAAAAGCCGACTACATAGTACAACTATTTATTCTAAAATATACGTATAGCTAATTCATATTAAATGACGGAGCAATGTATGCGTATGTGGAAGAATTCATGGGTATCATCAGACCCCCAGGGTCGGGGAAGCACAACCACGCGTGCGTATACGCTTTTGCCCATGAAATGCAAATTAAAGTAAGAAATGGCTCTTTATTCCTTTACTTGCACTATTAATTGGCTTGTTTTCTGAGGACCACCCTGTGGCTCTGCGAGACTCCATTTAATAAATTGTAATTGCACGAAACGAACCCGGTTATCTTAATTGCCTACTGCTGGAAACTATAGGAATATATCAACAAGCACATTGCTGCTTCGCGCCTTCCCAAGGTTCGTTGTAGAAAATTGTGGCTGTTCCGGGCAAAATACAGCTAATATATTCTCTCCGTTCTCAGTAGACGAAGCGACAGAAGCTTTCTACAGTATCTGTTACACTTTGCGAAGCAAAACCACTGGCTGGAGTCTGGGACTGGCCAAAGGAACAGCACACTGTGTTGGTCCCATTGATACTTCCGCGAAGCGGAGCCACGAGGGTCCGGGGGACTCTGGCCACCGGTAACAACACATTATACTGCAATTCGTTGCATTGATACTTCTGCGGATAAGAACTACGAGGGTCCGGCGGCAACTGAGTTCGTTGCATTGGTTTCAAGATGTGATTAATAAAGAGTTATGGTTTAATTTCCTCGGCCTCTGCCACCTCTGCCACGACCACGATTGTTACCGCGACCACGGCCTCTGCCTCTTCCACGGCTCCGGTTATTGCTGCTATCTGGGTGCTGCTGGGTACCATTTTGTTCGCCAATGTGTAGCTGTTTCATTAGGTCTGCGCTGCCGGCCATGTCGTAATGTTGAGGTGGAGGTGGGGGCGGGTAATATCCTTGTGGGACGAAGTTCGGCGGCGGTGGTGGAGCCATGAAACCGCCATGGACAGCTCCAACAATTTCTGGGGGTGGGATAGGTGGCCCAACCTGTGGTGGCATGGGTAACGGGGCTCCATTTGGTGGTTGCGGCATGTAAGCGTTGTACAGGGCATCAAGGACTTTGGCGTTGTTCTTCTTTCCCTGGATCTTTTTGCTGAGATCCTGATCCTGTACAACCTCATTATCCTTGTTTTCTGCGGCGGGCTGTTGCTCTGATCCACTGCCCTTGAGCATTGCAAGCAGCTCGTTGCTCATGGCGCGATTTTCTTCAGACTTTCCACTTGCCGGTTGCTGAGCCTGTTGGGGTTGAGATTGTGGGTTCTGCTGTGGTTTTGGCACATTCTTCTGAATGGAAGCTTGGACTTTGTTCTCCTTTGGTCGCTGCATAATTTGCACTTTGCCCTTTACAGGCCCCTGAGAGGACTGGCCAGACTTGTTCCAGACCGACTTTGGTGGTAGTGGTGCTTTGCCATTAGGAGCTTTTGTATTCTTCATGGCCATGCTCTTCTTAGTTTGGTAGACCAATTGTCTGTTTGTGAGATTGACCACCGATCCAACATCAACTGTCAGGCCTCTTTTGGTTTCACAACGTCCGTTCAACGTGTTGCCGGCATCAAACTCATGATCAAAGAGCACATCCAATGTGACCTTTGTAGTTTCGCTGTTGATTCCAACAACTGTGCCCCTGTTGAATAGTCTTACTTTACCAAAGTTGAGCGCAGAGACCACGCGATCGCCCAGACTGAACCTTTGGCTTCGCAGTTGATGGTAAGCATGTGATGGAGCAAGGAGAGCTTGTCGAGGAATGTTCTTTAAAACAATAGACTTGACAGGTTCTGGAGCATCAAAGTATGGGATAATTGCCTGTTCAATCTTTTTGATGGTCTCGGCAGTCAACCCCTCTGACTCAAGTGAAACAGAGGAAAATTGAGGCTGATCAGTAGTGCGAGACTTAATCCAGCGTCGAAGCTCATCCATCCGACCTCGAGCTTTCTCCTGTGAAATATCCAACAATTTATCCATCTGAGGAAGTCCAGAGCCACTGTGTTCTGACAGTGCTTGACACACATCTGGGAACTGTTGCCGATACTCTTGAATCAATTGGATAGTCTGTGGAGTGAATTCCCAACCCCGTTGACCACGTCGAGAGTACCCCAAAACCTTTAAACGCTTCGCCTCAAACTTGAGCGACAGGCCAGCATCATACTTTTTGTTGCCAACCAAAACCAGGAAGGAGGAAGTAATCTTACTCAACATCAACGGATGCATCTTGATCATTTTGGCAATTTCATAAGAAGGATAATATCTGAAAGATTGCCTTTCATGGATTGCAGCCTTTATTCCGAATCCAGGTTCGGGTCTTTCCAACTTCATCAACTTGATATCCAACTTGTCAACACTGTGACCAATAATTGTCACCGGATTCCCGTAACCAGTTGGTCCTAGATTGACCGCCTTACTGTCCAAGGGGAATTCTTCAGAAACTGGCAGTGATTCTCGTTCCTTGAATCGTTCATCTTCATTTGCTACCTCTTCAACCAGCGTTTGCAATGCATAGCTGTCATCCTCCGGCTCATCCTCGTTGAGACCAAATTCCTTGACATAAGCGCCATCCCGGGTTCTTATCAAGCCCTTCAGCTTCTTGACGTGAACGACAATATCCACCGTTCCAATTCTCACACCGATTCGACTAAAGTACTCTTCAAACTTGGATGTTCGCTTTTTCCAGTCATCCAAAGTCTTTTGAGGATGAGGATTGCTAGTGATCGTACCTTGAGACTTTTCATATCGGAACAACTCATCACTAATAGCCACAACTTTGGCTTCCCTCAGATATGGCCATCCAACAAACACAGATTCATCTAACAACTTCTCTGCAATACTAGAAGCCGTATCATCCTCAAAAATATTCTTAAGAGCAATGATGATGGACTCATTTCTGGTGGGCTGTTGGAACACCTGCACACCAGCTCTTTCAAGAGTATGAGTGTGTGGAATCGTTTTGATACTCGGGAATCCAGCCAGTGCCTCAGCACCAAGCTTGACATTTTCCATCAAGCCAAACCGAACTTGATCTTGATTGAGGTCGACGTGGTCCAATTCTTGCTCGATACAATGAGAATGTGGAATGTCCAAAAAGATCCCCGGTAAAGAAGATGGATACTTATAATCCACTTGAGGGTTGAAAATAAACTTTAGATTCTTGCCAAAACTGTTTCTTCTCCTTTCTTCTTCGGTCAAATACTTTTCCTTTGTCGCCAGTGCGGATAATAACCGTTTTTCCTCGACAAATGGAATCTTGACGACCGCCTCCCACTCATTCTTCTTTCCATTCATGTCAAGTTCAAAATTGTGAGGGTAAAAGTCCAAAATTGGTGACGTTTCCTCGTACATCAACGGGCGGAACGCCGGAGGAACAAGCTGTTTACTTCTGGACGGCAGAACAGCCATCAACTGTTCAAATGGTCTAAACGGCGTCCCCAAAGTAAAATCATATTTTTCCTTCAACCCGAGTTTGACATCACTAATACAAGGTGCATAATGATATCTATAAAACCATCCCCACGAAGCAACACCAGTGAAATAATACGAATAGACCCATTGAAGCCCCTCCAGATAATTCTCGGCAACGTCTTTGATAGTATCAACATCGTCTAAGGTTGTCTTGAACTTGTCCTTGTAATACTTGTTTTTCCATTTTTTGAACTTTTCTTCATAGAGCTCCTTTCTGTGCTGTTTGTCCTCTTCCCGTTCAACTGGCGCATTTTCATATTTTTTCAAAACCCTGTGAACCTCCAACAATCGATTACTTTCGTCGTCCTCATTCTCATTATCCGGCACACCATCAACGTCGAAGATCAAAACAATATTATCGCCATCTTGAGCCACTCGACAAGTAGTTCTTTCAGCAAGTGCACGAACAAATTGCAATGCTTCATCGGCCACCCATTCGGGCAAAACTATAGAAGGTGGAGATTTGGTCCCATCCTCCGGCTTCCCGGCATCATGAGAGGACAAGATGAAGGGCTTGACTAAGCGGAGCAACTCCTTCTCTCTTGGCGTTAGAGATAATTTCGGATGATCTATAGATTTTAAAGACACCGAATCAAGATCTTCGTTCATCCATTGGGCATCAATAGCTCCCTTCTCAAACTTTTCCAACTCAAACTTGGACATTTCATCAAGCCATACACCCAACCTGTTGAAGTTAATAACGCCCTTGGAAGTCAAATAACCATCCAACTGTTTTAGAGCATTTTTATACGTTCTGAACACGGTTGGAAGAGCACCCTCATTGATCAACAATGACGGAAGCTCGGGCAAAAAGTCATTACCGACAAAGTAATTAATCAAAATGAAATCATCCAGAACCCGCTCAAAATCAAAGTCAAAGGAAATTTCATCCTTTACATCACCGAACTCAAGCTCCAAGTATTCACGAACCAGCGACAAATGAAGCAGGAAGAATTTTTGTTCCGTCAACTCCTTCTGTTTTTTATCTCGTCTTCCAAACGTTACCTCCTCACGCAACAGAGCAAAATGGGGATCATGAGACAATAACCCCAACATGATCAAATCTGCATCCAGACCATACAAACAATGGCGAGTGTTATGATCAAAGTCCTCTCTAGCTCTATCAAATCGAATCTGTTCCATAATCTTGTGTTCACCCTCTCCAGGCACCTCATGTCCAGAAAGAATAACATCAATTCCCTGCCAAGTGGCGTCTTCAGAGACCTTTCGATTGATAAAGTATTTCAACTGAGACGTCAATTTCGCCATAAATTCAGTACCAGGAGTAATGGCATTAGAATCAAACGGATCGTCTGTAGGCAACTCCAGACCCTGATCAAGTGCCTTTTTTCGCGCCTTCTCAGCATCAAGTGCTGTACGAAAACGTCTCGATCGCTGTTGGTTCATCTTCGCCCGAGGAGCCACACCGTCGATTGCCATAAAAAACATCTTCTGTGGTCGAATTAAATCAAACAAATGCTCAATATAATTAAAAATTGCAACAAACATTTGCTCCTCGGTAAGATGATGCGTCGCATCAGTGTCATTATGTGTACAGTTGTCTAAAATCATCTGTCAGTCAAGTTCATTCTCCTCTCATCCACCAACACCCAAATCATCACACCATGGAATACTCTCATCCGTAGTAGGCAATTCCGTTTTTTTTGGAATTCACCCAAGCCCTCAAGGTGTGCTTAGCAGATTATTGGATTAAGGATGTCCGTTCGCATTAGTCTGAGCGTTTTCCCAAACCCGCAGCATCTGTTTCGTGCGTGAAGAATCGAATGGTGAGGTTCCTCGATCGGGTGGCCAACTTACGCAAAATAGAGTTCATATCCAAATAAAGATTATCAAACCTGTAGAAATATTAGTAAATATCCCTAGCACAGTCATGCATTAAACTTACTCAGGCACCTGTGATTCATTGACCAGCTGCGAAATCAGAGGCCATCGCTCCGAGACGTATCTGAAAAACTTGGGAATACCTACCGCCGGTTAGTCTCCATCGAACACACAACACCCATTAAAATAACATACCCATAGTGAAGTACAATCAAATTAGAGGCTTGCCCTATAATAATATAAATCGTGTCTTGTACCTCAAGAGTAATGTACGTGGATTAGTACTTGTACTGCAGCTGTGATCTTCATTGGGAGATCCTGCCTCCTCCTTCTGGACTCGACTGCACCGGTCCATCTATACAGCACAACTCTCAATTCCAAACCAGTTGACTTAGAAATAACTACATCACATGAATAGACTACTGAAAACTACTGAAAACAGAACCAGGTATTCTCCATCTACGTTACAGACTTACTCATTTCTCAAAAACAGTTCTAAGGGCCAAAACCGGGGGGCCGTTAACCGGTGCTCCGCCTGCATACACGTTATTTCCTATGCGGCTTAAAACTTCATGCGAAGCCTGCATTAATTAAAGTTAGTCAATTGCATTCCCCAAAGAAGTGACCGATATCTGAAGACATTCCTCTTCCAGAAAGAGAAGACAAGAGCGTTTTCCGCTTCGCGGAAGGTCGTAAACAATCTAAATCTTTGCTACGCTGACCTTGGAATGCCCCTAAGAAATCAATTCGTTTATTTGTTCTTCCTTTCAAGAAAAAGAAGCAAATAACCGAGTTCCTCTGTTACCCAGATCTCGGCGAAGCCGACTAAGAGGCCTGGAGTCCCCACCCCAGAAATCAACCTCAAAACATTAATTTGTCTCTTTCAGAAAAAAAGCAAAAAAGTCGTACTACTCCACAGAAGGGCATGCGGACTGACAGTATCTCGATGAAGCTGACATTTGGTCTAGGAGTGAGCCTCAGAGATCATTCATAATTCATAACGTTAGTAGTTAGTCCGTAGGTTTGTCGATGATGATTGATCCCAAAAGTCGCGTTTTTCGAACATCAACAAAAAGTCGGGCCGGGGCGTCTTAAGATAATTTTCAAACGAAGGAACTGGAGTCATGTTTGGACAACAAAAGACCGGGTTTTCCTTTGGACAGGGGTCTGGAGGTGGAACTGGGTTCGGTTCTAACACGAATACTGGAGGTGGTGGATTGTTTGGTCAGTCTTCCACCACGAACACCTCGTCGCCATTCGGCGGTAACTTGAATGCAAACACTGGCAATTCCGGATCGGGCACGGGGTTCAGCTTCGGCAGTGGTTCTAGTGGCAATGCGTTTGGCCAGAACACCCAGCAAGCCGGTGGATTTGGTAGTAAGCCTGCGGGCGGTGGTTTGTTTGGTCAGCAGCAGCAGAATCAACAACCACAACAACAATCTGGCACCGGCCTTTTTGGTTCCGCCAGCAATTCTGGGACTGGAGGTGGATTATTTGGCAATAAACCTGCTGGTGGTGGATTTGGCACTGGTACTTCAAACACGGGCACCGGGGGGCTCTTTGGATCGAATACGAATACAACCAACACCGGCGGTGGTGGCTTGTTTGGTGGCGGTGCAAACACAGGGGCCAACACCTCCACAGGTGGTGGTGGCCTATTTGGTGGTAGCAGTGGAACCAACACTGGGTCTGGCGGCGGGTTATTTGGAACTCAAGCGCAGAAGCCAATGTTTGGTTCTGGTGCCCAACAGCAGCAGGGCTCGTCGCTGTTTGGTCAGAATCAGAACCAGCAGCAGCAGCAGTCTGGTGGACTGTTTGGTCAGAAGCCAGCGACGGGTGGTGGTCTTTTTGGTGGCCAGCAACAGCAGCCTCAGACCGGCGGCTTGTTTGGAGGCACAAACACTCAACAACAGCAGTCTGGTGGATTGTTTGGTGGCGGCAACACCCAGCAGCAGCAACAGCCTGGTGGAGGTCTGTTTGGCGGCGGTGGACCTCAACAGCAGCAGCCTGGCGGAGGTCTCTTCGGTGGTGCGAATGTACAGCAGCAGCAGCAGCCAGGCGGTCTATTAGGTCAACAACAACAACAACAGATACAAATTACGCCATTAACACGGCCAAGCGACCTGTCTGAAAGCATACAGAAGGAGTTAGAGGAGCTAGACAATTACATAACATCTCAGGGACGGATCGCGGAAGAATTGAAGAACAGGAAGGACAATCAGGATGAGCTGATCCAATCCATTCCAAGAGACGCGGAACTGCTGACCCGCAAGTTTTCGTCCGCAACAGAAGCACTCAAATATGACGACCACGTCCTCGCCAATCTGAAAAAGGTATCGGAAACTGCTGCAAAGGACGCAGAGCTCTGCTTTGAGCTCCTCGGAAACCTTCGAAATCCCCCAGGGAACTCAATGCTCTCGTCGATCCACGGCTCAAAGGTCGGCGGCTCAGGTGACGCTCTGTATAACTACTTCAACCGAAAGATCGAGGAATTCGAAAAGAAGCTGCACGAGTTCGCCGAGGCCATGGCCGAAGTCGAAAAGGGCGTCAACTCCACCGAAAGGGATGCCCTCGACGTCCCCGTCAACGCTAACAACATCCTATCAACCCTCCAAGAAGAATATCGACTATTCATGAGCCTCGGAAACCGCGTCGCAGAACTCCACCATGACGTCGGCCGTATTGACACTAAGAAACCCTAATTTAATGTATATTATTGCTCGTACTACTTTTTCCATCTATATTCTGGGGGCCAGCCCGCAGACCCCCGTGGCTCTGCAAGGCTTACTTTATCGCTACAGACGTCGACGTAAGGTTCTAACAAATCTACTAAAGCTGTATATGCCTCTGGAAGGCAACCATACGCATTTTGTCCATTTTTTTTTCTAGAAAGAATAAACGAGTTAAATAATCCTAGGCCATCACTACCTCTCTGATGGGGCACATGTACAAACAGATATACTCGTTGGAGCCTCGCAGAGCCACTGCTGTATCTATGCTACCAGGAATTCTCAAATATCAGTTGATTTTGTGCTTTTATTTACGGAGGTTTAATTGCAGAAGATACATGCATATATGCATACATGCAATTCAATTTAATAGCCCAGCTTTTGCCGCATAAGCATAACGGCCGAGTCCAGCTTTCCTGGTATACACTTGGAGATATCGACACGAAAGTTACAACGTACATGCATGCCGTCGTCTATCCCTGTTTCCAAGAAGTGATGAACAAATAGCATTTTGCCTTTTGGAATGTTTACAAGCTATTCGACGGAGCCTCGCAGAGCCACCGGGTGTCCGGGGGCTGCTCCCCAGATAATGATCGAGCTGACATGAGTGAATAAATACATTAGAGATATTAGATATCGTAAGAGGTAGTGTACCTGAGGGTTTGCTTTTCCTTGAGTTCGTTTTGCTTCCTGAACCATCTTGCTTCGAAGCCGTTTGAGCGATCCACGCCGTCCCAAAGATGGCCGGGAGGTATGTTGAAACGATTTGGATCATAATGGCCTTGATACACTTTGAGCCCAGTCGCAGAAGTTGTTTTTTCTTTGCCTTTGCGTCTTGATCTGGGTTTCACGATGAATTTGGCGGCGGGGTCTTGGAAGTGGGTTTGTTCTCGTTGCTCTTCATTCAATTCCTCATCGTCCGAATACCGCGCAATTGGTGCATCCCTCATTCGAGCCAGTTTTTCTTGCTCCTTTTTAGCCTCGGCTTCTTGAACAAGGCCCCTATTTAACTCCCGCTTCCGTCGCTCCTTCTCTAGTTTCTCTTCTTGCGCCCTCCTCCTACTTTCCTCCAGCTGCGCGTGGATGTCGACACGACGGCCAGATGCATCTCTATACACCGTCTCACTCTTTCTTCCTGACTTTTCTTGCTCTTCCTGCAGCTTGCGCATCTCCTCTTCTTCGCGACGTGCAATGTCGGCCTCGACCTCTGCAGCACTCTGAAGACCCGCCCTGGCACCCGATTCCATCAACGGCGGCTGTATGTTCGGTCGAGAACTATCGGAACCAAGCTTCTTCCACCCTCCCTTGGACGTCGGCGTTGGGTCTTCCACCTCAGGCACCTCCTCCTCGTCCTTCAACGTCTCCTGCTGGCCCTCCCACCCTGCAACGTCCTCAGAAACCATTGCCACATTCTCTTGCGCCGAAGAGCTCTCCGATTTCTTGCTCTTCTTTCGCTTTTTCTTCTTCTTTTCTCCCTCTCCGCCGTCGCTCGGGTTCAAATAATGCTTCGCTAGATAATCCGCTAACGACATTGTGTATGTTCATCCGACCTCCCAACGCAACCAATTTTCCTCGTTATCATTTTGGCCTAGATAACAGCCATCATACGTTCAGAGAAGTAAACAGTGAGAAAATATCGTCTGAGCTTTTATAGGGGCACGCACCCATGCCCCCTGGGCCGGCTTCGCCGAGTATCGGGTCAAAAACCATTGTGGCTAGTTGTGGCTGTGCATCTGGTGAAGACACCGGCGGCTGGTATATCTGCGAAGCAGAACGGTCTGACAAGGTATTAAAAAAAAAAGAAAAAAAAACCTTATTTATTTTATTTTCTGGGGACATGCTCCGACACTCTCTGCGTCGGCTTTGCTGAGGTTCTGGTCCAAAAACTACCGTGGCTGATTTGTGGCTATTCCTGTGGCGATACTGATGTGGGTATTTTCTACCAATATAGAACGATAGTTTCGTCTTAGAAGCCACACTTGCATGATCGATCTATTATAGTCGAGGGCGTACCCCCAGCAAACAGCTGGTCCTGGAATAGAATTGCGGTCTCTGCACACCCCGTGGCTCTGTCAGGCTCCAACGAATAGAAAGAATGAAGCACTGCCCATAGCCTCGAGCGAAGCGAGCCCAGGGGGTCTTGGGGAGTGCCGCCAGAAAATACTGTTGTAGGTTAGGATCTGCAGGGTTCATCCTCGTAGCTCTGGGAGGCTGCAACGAATAGGAAGAATAAATCACTACACATAGCCCCTAGCGGAGCGAGCCCGGTGATCTGGGGGCGTGCCTCCAGAAAGTGCATAGGTGTAGGTGACTAGTTTATAAGCGATTTAATCTGTATTATAAGGTCTAAAGTCTATAGGTTAGCAGTCGGTTTATAGGTGATGTAACCTTCTGGGCCGGGTGAATAGAATGTTTTTCGGTTGTAGGGCGTGAGGGGGATGGATTTCTCGATCTTGACAGGCAGGTCGGGGTTAGGGATGTATCTTCGTCCGAAGGCGATGAGGGTGTTATCATCCTGAGCTGCATGTTGTTCGGCGAGCTCCTTTTCATAGCCACCGGCTCGAACGATGGTGCCAGTCCAGATGTATCGGACCCAATCATTGGATCCAACCACCTTCCTCGCGTCTATGGTGCCCTCGACGCGTGGCTCAACGATGTGTAGGTATGCGAGCCGGTGGCCGTTCTGGGCGCGGCGTTCCAGTTCGGTGATGATATACGAGAAGATAGGGATGGGGGAGATGTCGTAGTTGCACACCATGGCATTGAGCCAAGGCGACAGTCTCAGAGCAGTTCTATCAGCGCCGATTGCGTCAATCACAGCATCCACGACTTCGAACAGAAAACGACACTTGTTTTCAATTGATCCGCCATATTCGTCGGTGCGTTCGTTGGAAAACGCATCAAAAAACTGGTTCACCAGGTAACCGTGCGCACCATGAATCTCCACCCCGTCCATACCCGCTGCGACCGCATTCTTCGCTCCCTGGGCAAAGTCCTGGACAAATTGTTTGATTTCTGCCTTCGTCATAGCTCGAGGAGTCTCGTGCTCTCCAGTTCTGACGTTGGCCATAATCGGCTTCACAGCCGACGGAGCTACATAGTCATAGCCCCGCTCTTCCAGCATTTTCTTGGACCCAGCCTTTCCCAGAGCCCAAATCTGCATGAAGATGGACGAGCCCTTCGAATGCACCGCATCGGAAATCTCCTTCCAACCCTTGATGTGTTTTTCGGTCCATACGCCGGGTACATTTGCCATCAGCCCAGCACGCTCTGAGGGCAGCGTCGCCTCGGTGATCAAGAGTGTGCCCGGAATAGAGGCCCTCTGTCTATAATACTCCGTCATCATCGCATTTGGCGAATGATCATCCTCAGCTCGAAACCTCGTCAACGGCGCCAAAACCAGCCTATGCTCCAAATTCACCCGTCCAACACTAATAGGCTTATACAGATTGTTCTCTCCCATCCTGATCTATATACCCAATACTAAAAAAACTGCACACAAGCACTGCTCTTTTTATACTGCAGCTGCCTGATAAATGTATTGATTTGTAATCCTGGGTCGGTATTGGCTTCCCCGACATCCGACACGTTAAACCTCGGTTCGTCAAATATTCAATTAAGCTATTCTAACCAATACATAAAAAAAAAAAAAAAAAAAAAAAAAAAAAAAAAAAAAAAAAAAAAAAAAAAAAAAAAAAAAAAAAAAAAAAAAAAAAAAAAAAAAAAAAAAAAAAAAAAAAAAAAAAAAAAAAAAAAAAAAAAAAAGAATTAATTGTCAACTAAAAAGTATGAGTAGCATTAATTCTGCTGTTCTTCTGGAAGGAGGGGGGGGGAGGGAAATGCCCTTAAGACCTGCTATTGTGTCGGGTTTGCCGAGGTCTGGAGACTAAAATGGACTTCCGCAAAACGAGACCAATTTTCCTTTGTATTGGTAAATGCAACGGCTAATTGGAGGCACCGTCCCAAGCTCCTTGGGTTTTGCCCAGTTTTGTGTAAGGAGAAAGGAACATGATCAATTTATCATAGGTAGCTGTCTTTATTGATGTTTTTTAGTGTCTGTGCCAGGATCTAATTTAACTACTTTAATAAAACGTGCAGCGTTGAAACCCCTGTGCAGTGAAACCATAGGTTAATGGATTCGGAACTAGAGCTTCCACTATGGATCAAAGCTGAAGCTTATTGCTTCTTTTTCTGGAAAAAGAAGAATACTAATACATGAGGAAATATAGTTAGAGCTCCTTAGCTGCATTTTTTTCAATCGAGCTGAATATCTATGCCCTAACCTCGGCGAAGCTGACCCAGGGATGGCGTGCTTGCCGGCTGGAAAACTAGCTGGTGATGAATGTATCTAATTAGTTTGTTAGTTATAAATAATGGCCGTTTTGGACGAAACTCTGGAGAGTTTTGTCTTTGAACAGGTACTTCCCGTCCTTGTGAAGGGCTGACTCTAGACGGAGGGCGCCTTTTTCTTTGGCTTTTTGGGCGGATATTCGTTTTTCTTCCTCCTCCTCCTGGGTATTGGGCATGTGGGATTTCCAGTAGCCGACAGGGGTGTCGTGCTCGGCTTCTTTGTGACGAGACGTGTACTTGACCACGCTGAGGACGCCCTCGTTGTCGGCTTTTTTTGGGGAGTCCCAGTTCACACCAGCCTCCTTGTGGCCGTCCCCAGCAATGGAGTAAAACTTGGCGCATCTACTACAGTCATAGCCATGCTTGCATTGCCGTTGTTCCTTGCCTCGGACCACCTCGTGGTAGGCATAATCGTAGCCGTCATTGTACTTCGGGTTCACAAGAAAGTCTTCTGGGTACCATTCACGTGACCGCAAGTCTTCAATTGTGGGCGCCTCCTCTGGTTTGTCTTGATGTTGCTGTTTTGGAGGGTTAGAAGGGGTGTTTGATAGATGCCAGAAGCCATCTAGGGTGGTTGCCTTTTTGCGTTTTTTATCGTCCGTGACAGGTGTGGCCAGTTGGTTCATTTTAGCCTTGGATGCTATAAACTTTCTCGGATGCGCGGTGTCGTCGGCCTCATGCTGAATCGAAGATTTTGGGGCCGTCTTGCGAGCGCTTTCCTTCGGGGTTGCGTAATCCTCCATTCTGCGCTTCTTGGGGACTGGAGACATGTCTGCGTCATCATTTCCTGCCCCGGGTTCGTCCTCGAAATAATACGTCTCCGCATCGTACAATGGGTAGCTGTCCTTCTGCGAGTCGGACTCCACCTTCACCCGCACCCCTTCATCTTCATCTCGCTTTTCTTTTACAGGACTGGCCTCGGTGCTCTGAGTCGATGCACCGTCGTCGTAGTTGTCGTCAAAGACAGGTTCTGACGGCGTGGTTTCATAGACCGTACTGCTCTTTGAAAGATTTCTCTGTGCGGGCTTGCGCCTACGCGGAGTCGAAAATTGCGAGTTGATCTGAGAACTGTTCCACTCCTTCAAAGGACTACCTTCACCCTTATCCTGGTTCTCCCTCTTCTCGGCATCAAGCTCCATGCGTAGTTCAGAAATAATGGAGTCTTTCTGTGCATTGATATCCCGCTGTTCTTCCAATAGCCTGTTCAACCGTGTCAACTCCAGATCGTAGCCCCTCCGCAACCCGTCCCGTTGTTCCTTTGCCTTTGCGTTCAAGTCCTTCTGTAGTTCTACCTTCTCAGCTTCAAACTGTTTGACCCTGTCATCCAGATTCCTGCGCATACCTTCACACTTCTTCAATTCCTTGTTTCGCTCAACAAGCTTGTGAGAAACCTCTTTATACTTGGTTTCAAGCTCATGCAACTTCCTCTCC
Source organism: Blastobotrys ciferrii (assembly GCA_030573635.1). Classification (NCBI taxonomy): domain Eukaryota; kingdom Fungi; phylum Ascomycota; class Dipodascomycetes; order Dipodascales; family Trichomonascaceae; genus Blastobotrys; species Blastobotrys ciferrii. Next base: position 903 of record JAJMDO010000077.1, on the reverse strand, counting down.
ATAGCACTATACTTCTTGGTCATGTTATAGTACTTCATGGCCCGCTCGCCCAGCTCACCACCCTCTACTCACATTAGCCTCTACCTAAACAGCCATTTCACCTCAAAACTTACCCGCTCGAAACTCAGCCAAATACTTCTCCAGTCGCATCCGCATATCATTCGCAAAACCCTCATACACATCATCTTCCACCTCCATCTTAACACTTCCCTTAAAGTCTTAAACACGCGTCAGTACTATATATATCCTCATTCTACGCGTTCACCCGTCCCGTTCGGACCGATGGTCTGAATCACGTGACCCACAAAGCACATAGATCCATTATTTAATTCACACTGGACGCTCATCACTCCTTCGTAAGTGTGCATGGTTTTCTGGGGGCACGCCCCCAGACCCCCGTGGCTCTGCGAGGCTCCATCGAATAGGGAATAAGCTTTGAACGCAGCCGGGACATGCTTTGACAAAGTTATATATTGTTCTTCTGGGGCGCACCCCAGCCCCCCATGGTCCAGCGAGGCTAGGTCCTTTATGTATAGAAGTGTATCGTCTTCTTAGTATCTGTTTTCCAGCGGATTGCCCTATAACTATACGGCTATAGTTGCAAATCACGTGACCATATAAATACGCATATATCAACTTCACCGGTTCATAGAGTTCGATATATCGTGCTAGAATTAAAGTTGCTTCCTGGAGACAGACCTCCAGTGTTTGCTTCGCTCGAGGCTATGTGTAATGCTTCATATTTCTATTCGTTGGAGCCTCGCAGAGCCACGGGCGTGCAGGGGGCTGGCCCCCTGCAAGTACTAACCCTTAGGTGTTTTTCTGGGGCACGCCCCCAGACCCCCAGGGATTGCTTAGCTTGAGGTCATGGGTAGTGTTTTATACTTGTATTCGCTGGGGCCT